>CAUYQU010007472.1:0-122300 GCA_963574635.1 Cheracebus regulus
GAAATCCATAGTCTGGGCTGGGTGCGGTGGCTCACGCCTGTAATCCTAGCACTTTGGGAGGCCGAGGTGGGTGGATCACCTGAGGTCAGGAGTTCAAGACCAGCCTGGCCATCATGGTGAAACCCCATCTTTATTTAAAAAAAAAAGAAAGAAAGAAAGAAAGAAAAAGAAATCCATAGTCTGAGGGATAGCCATAGCTCTTCCTTGGGGTAATCTGAAAAGGGAGAGACATGACTCAGCCAGAGGAGAAACCACAGGTGGCTGGAGCGAGGGCTGCTGGGGGAAGCCGTAGATTTCCCAGTTGTCCCCTGGAGGGTGCGTACACTCACCGCAGCCTCGAAAGCCCTCTTGAGGCTGGCCAGCTCATAGAGGACACAGCCCAGGGCCCAGATGTCACTCTTCTGGTTATAGGGCTTGCCCTCGCACAGCTCAGGGGAGATGTAGCATGGGGTACCCACCACCTGCAGGAGGGAAGCTGGGATCACAGCGTTGCAGGGAGGAAGACCAGGGGCTCTGCACATGAGCCCATTTGGGGACAGCTTCTTCTCAAGGCAAGCCAAGGGGCTTCCTCCTGCAGGACCACCCAAACAGGGGCCAAAGGGCCAAGGGTTTTTTAGGGGGAGGGGAGGAGGCAGGTTAGGCCTTGGCCCTCAAGACTTCTAGCACCCTGGAGGTCCCCTCCATGCCCAGGCACCGTGTAGGCCTTGCTCTTGCTGCTAAGGATCTTGGAGATGCCAAAATCCCCGATCTTGACGACCATGCGGTGTTTGTCAAGAAGGATGTTCTGGGTCTTGAGGTCTCGGTGCAGGATGAGGTGGGTGTGCACATGATGCAGAGCAAGCAGGATCTGCACGAAGAAGTGCAGGATGGTCTCCTCCTCCAGCAGGGAATTGCAGCGCTTTTGGATGAACTCAGCCAGGGTGCCGCCTGCGGCCCAAGGGACTAATCAAGCTCCAGGCTTTCTCACACCTAGGACAACCCCTCTCCTTTTACGTATGGAACAGAGCACTGGGACCAGAGACGACAAGGGGTCAGCCAGGGGCAGATCACTGGGACCAGAACTCTGACCCTTGGCCATGCCCATTACAAGGAGGGAAGTCAGGTGATCTATGTCTGCCCATTCCAGAGGTAAGAGGCCCCTCCAGCCAGGCCACTATAAGGAGACTGGCCCACCTGGTGCATATTCCATGGCGATCATGAGGGCTTTGTCTTCCAGGAAGTTCTCATAGTACTCAATGACATTGGGGTGGTTGAGCAACTTGAGGACCTGGCACTCATTCTGGGCTGCCTGCCGCTCATCCTTGGTCATCTGTTCCACTGGGATCTGCTTGATGATCACCAGCTTCTGGTCAGCCTTTCGTAGGCACAGGTGCACAATCCTAGGGATATGGAGAACAGGGACAGGTACCAGCTGAGCCTCCGGGCACATATCAGGTAGGGCAGGGCAGCCTGGTGACTGATGTCTCTTAGAAGAGGGTTCTAGGCTGGGTGCAGTGGCTCACGCCTGTAATCCTACCACTTTGGGAGGCCGAGGCGGGCAGATTATGAGTTCAGGAGTTCAAGACCAGCCTAGCCAATATGGTGAAAACCTGTCTCTACTAAAAATATAAAAAATTAGTCAGGCGTGGTGGCACGCAACTGTTGTCCCAGTTACTTGGGAGGCTGAGGCAGGGGAATCGCTTGAACTTGGGAGGTGGAGGTTGCAGTGGGCTGAGATTGCACCACTGCACTCCAGCCTGGGTGACAGAGTGAGAATTCATCTCAAAAAAAGAAAAAAGAAGAAGAGGGTTCTAGACTAAGAGATCATCTAAACAAGTGCACAGAACGCTGAGCTTGGGAACAGGGAGAACTGATTACAAGCTGTGTGGGACCTCAGTTTCACCACAGGCACAGTGAGGTAAAGTTAGTCTTGATCTCTAAGTTCCTGCAGACTGCCTGGGTTCAAATCTGGACTCCTCCTCTTACTAGCTATCTGGTTTGATACATTATGTGACATCATTGTCTTGAAAATAAAATGGACCTCACAGGGTTGTTGAGAGGATCAAATGAGAAAATGCATTAAGGCACTGAGCGCAGTGGCCAGCACAAAGAAAATGCTCAATGAATAGAAGCTTTTCATATTATTTTATTTCAACTCTGTGGTCAGTGTCCATAAAAACAGGCACTACAACATTCTTGTTCACCACAATATCCCCAGTGCATAGCCCAATATTTAGCACACAATAGGTGGTCAATAAGCATTTACTGAATGAATGGACTATAAGCTGATCTAAGTCTCCCATTTTTGCCTCTAGCTCAGACTTCTCCTCCGAGCCCCAGACTCAGATATCCACTTGAATGGCTCACATCATCCTAAATTTTAACAAATTCAAAATGAAACTCTTGATTCCTGCCTCCAGACCTTTCCTGGCTCAGTCTCTTCCATCTCAGTAAATTATACCACAATCCGCCAGTTATTAAAATCAGAAACTGCTCAAATCAGAAGCCTGAGGCAGGACCAAGTGGCTCAACACTTTGGAAGGCCAAGGCGTGGATCACTTGAGTCCAGGCATTCAAGATCAGCCTGGGCAGCATGGTGAAACCCAGTCTCTCCAAAAAAAAAATCAGCTGAGCAGGGTGGCCTCTGTGGTGCCAGCTGCTCTGGAGGCTGAGATGGGAGGATCACTTGAACCTGGGACATTGAAGCTACAGTTAGCCATGATCACACCACTGTACTCCAATGTGGGTGACCAAGTGAGACAGTCTCAAAACAAAACAAAACAACAACAAAAAAAGACACTTGAAAATCACCCTAGGCGGGGAGTGGTGGCTCACACTTTAATCCCAACACTTTGGGAGGACGAGGCAGGCAGATCACTTGAGGTCAGGAGTTTGCGATCAGCCTGGCGAACATGGTGAAACCTCACCTCTACCCAAAATACAAAAATTAGCCAGGCATGGTGGCAGGCACCTGTAGTCCCAGCTACTTGGGAGGCTGAGGCAGGAGAATTGCTTGAACCTGGGAGGCGGAGGTTACAGTGAGCCGAGATAGTACCACTGCACTCCAGCCTGGGTAACAGAGTGAGACTCTATCTCAAGAAAAAAAAAAAGAAAGAAAAGAAAAAAGAGGCCAGGTGTGGTGGCTCACGCCTGTAATCCCAGCACTCTGGGAGGCTGAGATGGGTGGATCATGAGGTCAGGAGTTTGAGACCAACCTGGCCAACATAGTGAAACCTCATCTCTATAAAAAAAAAAAAAAAAGAAAGAAAGAAAGAAAAGAAAATCACTCTAGAATCTTTCCTCCGTCTCACACAAACGCATCACCAAATCCCATCTCTACCTCCGAAATATTGTAAATCCATCCAATTCTCTGTACCTTCTCTACAGCCCTTACCCTATAGTCATCATTTCTTGCCTAAAATAATGTACAAGTCTCTAAAATAGTCCCTTTCATGTCTGTCACCCTCAAACCTAAATTCCACATGGCAACCAAAATGACATTTTATTCATTTTTTATTTATTTTTCTCCTTTTATACATATGGAGTCTCACTATATTGGCCAAGTTGGTCTTGAACTCCTGGCCTCAAGTGATCCTCCCACCTCAGCCTCCTAAAGTGCTGCGATTATTAGCATGAGTTACCATGCCCATCCCCAGAATGCCTTTTAAAAATCGTATCAGACCATTCCTCTTTCTTCTTTTCTTCCCTTTTTTTTTTTTTTTTTTTAGACGGAGTTTCACTCTTGTTGCTGAGGCTGGAGTGCAATGGCATGGTCTCGGCTTACTGCAACCTCTGCCTCCCAGGTTCAAGTGATTCTCCTGCCTCAGCCTCCCAAGTAGCTGCGATTACAGCCTGCCACCATGCCCAGCTAATTTTTGTGTTTTTAGTAGAGATGAGGTTTTCACTGTGTTGGCCAGGCTGGTCAACAGTGGGTGGATCTCTTGACCTCAGGTGATCCACCCACTTTGGTCTCCCAAAGTGCTGGGATAACAGGCGTGAGCCTCCATGCCCATCCCTCCTTCTTTTCTTTCTCTCTTTCTTTCTTGTACCTTTTTTTTTAGGGTCTCTGTCACCCAGACTGAAGTGCAGTGGTCCGATCTCAGCTTACTACAGCCTCCACCTCCCATGCTCAAGCGAACCTCCCACCTCAGCCTCCCGAGTATCTGGGACTACAGGCACATGACAATGCCACCACACCTGGCTAATTTTTGTATTTTTTGTAGAAAGGGGGACTCACTGTGTTGCCCAGGGTGGTTTCTAACTCTTTAGCTCAAGCGATTGCCCACCTTGGCCTCCCAAAGTGCTAGCATTACAGCTGTGAGCCACTGTACCCTGCCCTTTTTCAAAGAGTTCTGCCAAGTCTCAGGATCATTCTCCCTCTTTAAAACCCTTAGTGGTGGGCCAGGTGTGGTAGCTCACTCCTGTAATCCCAGCACTTTGGGAGGCTGAGGTGGGTGGATCACCAGAGGTCAGGAGTCCGAGACCAGCCTGGCCAACACAGTGAAAACCCCGTCTCTATTAAAATATAAAAATTAGCTGGGTATGGTGGCAACATCTGTAGTCCCAGCTACTTGGGAGGCTGAGGCAAGAGAATTGCTTGAACCTGGGAGGCAGAGGTTGCAGTGAGCCAAGATTGCACCACTGCACTCCAGCCCGGGCGACAGAGTGAGACTTCGTCTCAAAAAAAAAATTAGCAGCGCATGCATCGTGGTATGTGCCTGTAATACCAGCTACTCGGGAGGCTGAGGCGGGAGAATTGCTTGAACCTGGGAGTCAGAGTTACAGTGAACTGAGATCATGGCACTGCATTTGAGCCTGGGCGACAGTGCAAGACTCTGTCTCAAAAAAAGGAAAAATAAAAAAAAAACCCCAAAAAACAAAACAAAAAAACTCATCGTGGCAAATGAACCCTTTTACCACAGGCTACCAGGCCATAATCTAGTCCCTGCCCTCAACAATTACATTTTATACCATTCTCTACCTTGCCCACTACATTCCAACTATATTAGTCTTTTTCTCTGTTCCTATGTGAGAAATTTCACATATGCTATTTCCTCTCTCTGAAAAGCTCTCTCTTCACCTTCAGACTACTGATCCTCATTCCTTAAGTCTTGGCTTTAAATCTCACTTTTGGCCGGGCAAGGTGGCTCATGCCTGTAATCCCAGAACTTTGAGAGGCTGGGGTGGGCAGATCACCTGAGTTCAGGAGTTTAAGACCAGCCTGACCAAGATGGCAAAATCCTGTGTATACAAAAAAAATCCAAAAAATTTAGCCAGGCATGGTGGTGCACGCCTGTAATCTCAGCTACTTGGGAGGCTAAGATATGACAATTGTCTGAACCTGGGAGGCAGCGGTTGCAGTGTGCAGAGATCGTGCCACTGTACTCCAGCCTGAGTGACAGAGGGAGACTCTGTCTCAAAAATAAATGGATAAATAAATCTCCCTTCTCAGAGAATTCTTCCTTGACCATCTCATATAGGTATTCTCCCTGGTAATGTACTCTATCCTTACAACTTGTTAATAACCCTTCATAACTGCTATAACTTCGTAATTCATAATGTTTTGTTTATTGTATAAGTTTCCTATAGTCGGTAAGCTCCAAGAGGGAAAAGACTATGCCTGTTCCGGTTCTAACTGTACACCCAGCGCCCAAAGCCTGACATACATAGCTGGCACTCAATATTTGTCGAACGAACGAATAAAGAATCAGTGGGCGGGGCAATGGGCTTGTCAGGGGAGCGGCCTCCATACAGGCGGAGTCTCCCCGCGGGACTGGGACCGGAAGCTTGGGCGGGGCTTCCCAGAGTGGGGCTCACGCCTTGGGGCGGGGCTAGGCAGGTGGCGACTTCGCGGGCAGAACTGGGGGTTATTTTCCCTCTACCCTAGCGATTCCTCCCCCAGAACCCTGGCTCACCCGAAGGCACCTCTCCCCACCACTCGGATCCGCTCGTACTTCTCCATCTCATAGAGTTTCACTTCCGTCCCCTACACGGCGCGTGCGCAGACCTGCCCACTCTGGGCCCCGCCCCTTCGCGGCGAGCTGCTTGCGGGGCGGAGCCAGCTCTTTAGGTGTGGGTTCAGCCCCGCGTCGGTGTTCCTGGCCGTGCACGCCACCTGCAGCTGCGACACGCCGTCACTTTTCCTCTCACGACCCTGCCCCACGCAGGGTCCAAGGAATAGGGCAAGAAAATAGGGCGCGCCCCGCACGGTACCGGCCCCTCCCACACACATACCCAGCCTTTGTAAAGCTTGCTAGACTAAAAGGAAGTCGCGCTCCCGAGAGTTGCACCCCACTGGCCGGGAAGGGGTGGGAAGCGAGGATTGACCCCCCCTTTGCCCACGAGTGACGCTGTTTCAGGAGACAGCGGATTCTCCTTGGCACGCAAACGATAAACTACCAAAACGACCGAGACCAGCGCTCCCCGCAGAAGGCAGCAGGGATGGTTTCGTGTTTGCCTAGGGAGGGACGGGGGAAATCCCGAGCTGTGCAAGTTGATTCACCTGGGGAGGACGTGACACGGTCTCAGGCCATCCCGACTAGTGAGCACCGCGCTCGTCAGCACTCTCAACTCCCCCTTCATACACACGCGCTGCAGGAGGGTAATTTGCCTTCAGTGCTCATCTAGCGTGAGCCCCACGGGGCAAGACGGGAGCGGAAGTGGATTACTACCTGAAAACATCGGGGGAGAAGGAAAGACCGCGGCTTCCCCGGGATGAGATCAAGGCAGAAGCCCAGAGGCAGGGGGCTGGTTTGCGTGCCCAGCGAGTCTCTCGACCGGAAGTGAGGTTAATTCCAGGTTCTCCCTGGCTCCTGCTCTGCGGGAGCTCTACTAAAAATACAAAAATTAGTTGGGCCTGGTGGCGCTTGCCTGTAATCCCAGCTACTCGGGAGGCTGAGGCAGGAAAATCGCTTGAACCCGGGAGGCGGAGATTGCAGTGAGCCGAGATCGCGCCATTGCACACTCCAGCCTGGACGACAGAGGGAAACTCCATCTCTCTCTCTCTCTCTCTTTTTTTTTTTTTTTTTTGAGACAGAGTCTCCCTCTGTCGCCAGGCTGGAGTGCAGTGACGCGATCTTGGCTCGCTGCAACCTCCGCCTCTCGGGTTCAAGCCATTCTCCTGCCTCAGCCTCTCGAGTAGCAGCTGGGACTATAGGTGCACGTCACCATACCCAACTAATTTTTGTGTTTTTAGTAGAGACAGGGTTTCACCATGTTGGCCAGGATGATCTCGATCTCTTGACCTCGTGATCCGACCACTTCGGCCTCCCAAAGTGTTGGGATTACAAGCATGAGCCACCTCGTCTGGCCCGAGACTCCATCTCAAAAACAAAAACAAAAACAAAAACAAAATCCTCAGTATTCAGGAGGAGGATGTTCATTAGCTGAGGGTTAGTCTCTATGTTAGAGTGGCTCTAATCCTATGTTAGAGGATTGTGAGGAAAGGGACGTTTTATCTTCTGCTCCAGCCCTGGCCCTCGCAAGGGTACCCAAACCCGGCCACGTGGAATGACCGCTGGAAGGGCGCTGGCTCAGGCCGGTGTCTGCCGGCGGACAGAGTAGCCTGTGAGCCAAGGGGCGGGGCGGGAAAGCCGCTCACCCGAGTCGGCCGTGCTCTCACCTAGAAACCGACCGGGCCTTGGTTGACCTAGGAGTCCCACAGGGGTTAATGTGTAACCTTGGAGCCATAAGGGGAGGCAAACACACTCAAACGGCTTGGTCCCTGGGTCCTTGCGCCTCAGGTTTTTAGCTTCTTCCTCCCTCCCGCAGCACCTTTCCCCACCCCCGCTTTTCCCCTCCCCTCCTCTATTACCACCCTCTTCTCCCTCCGTGCCCCGACTTCCGCTTCACTTCCCTCGCTGGCTCTTTGCTGCTCCTCCTTTCGCCCAGACTTTACCTACTTTTCCCCCAACGCAGCTGCCTCTGTGAGGGCAGGCCACAGTGAGGGCAGGCTGACACCCAGTGGCCAGGAGCTGGAACTGCTGCAGGGCCACCGGCCTGGAGAGCGAGGGTCACCCCAGCAGTCCCGGCAAATCGGCGGTCTTGCCTGCCCAGACTCTGGGGAGCCAGGCCGAGGGCCGGGACTGTCTGAGGGAGGACTGTGACAGCCGCCCGGCCCTAGGAGCTTAAGAGCAGGCGGGGAGAGGTGGCGATGTGTTACTCAGCAGTTCCCAAGTGCCCACCCTTGCGGGCGCGGGAGGGACGGGTAACACCGGTCTCCGGCCAGAAGACTGCGAGTGGTGCGGTGCGGGGAACTGGGTCTGCGAGTGGTCCTGGTTCCCGGGAACTGGGAACCTCTGTCGAAAACGGCTCCCGAGCCCACCCCAGGACCGGGACTTAGGGGGCGTGGGCGTGCCGAGTCCCGTCCAGCTCTGCCCAGAAAGTGGAGAGAGCTCTTGCTGTACCCGCCCAGGGCGGGGGAGTCGGTGGCCCCGGGGAAAGTGGGGACGCGGGTTAATGAGGCCAAGCGAGCGAGGGCAGCGGGGACTACGTCGGCAGTCGGGAGGCGCCAGCGAGGGGTGCCTCGGCAGCGCTCCCCCAGCACAGGTCCCAGTCGCCCGAAGTCCGCGGGAGCCCAGCGGGGGCCGGGCGGCCGGGGGTACAACCGGCTCGCGCGGCTGCTGCGCCTAAGGGGCGGGGGCAGGCGGGCGGGGCGGGGGCGAGGGCAGCTGGGGGCGGGGGCAGAGGCCTCGCGGGGAGGGCGGGGAGGAGCCAAGGGGCCTAGAGGGCTCCGCCAACACTGTGTAGGGCTGGCGGCTGGCGGCTGGCGGGAGAGACGGCTGTGCTGGACCGGGTCGAGAGGGATCCCGGTTCCCAGAACAGCCCTAGGAGGCGGCCTCGAGGGCGGACGGGCTGACAGCAGGGAGGGCCAGCATGCCCCCACTGCTGCACCCCGCCCTGCCGCTGCTCCTGGGCGCCACGCTGACCTTCCGGGCGCTCCGGCGCGCGCTCTGTCGCCTGCCCCTACCCGTGCACGTGCGCGCCGACCCGCTGCGCACCTGGCGCTGGCACAACCTGCTCGTCTCCTTCGCTCACTCCATTGTGTCGGGGATCTGGGCGCTGCTGTGGTGAGTGAGCGACTGTGGGAATGAGGTGGCCGGGGAATCCTGAGCGGGGAGTTGGGGCCGGCTCTTCTGTTACTACCCCCATCGCTCCCTGGCGGGCTGAGGCCACGCATTCTCACCTGATCCCGTTTGGTATCCTATCCAACCAGAAGCCGCTTGGCCCCAGGGGAGGGGGATTGCACCTGGGAAATTCGAGGCACTTGGGTTTTGCCCAGCCGCTCCTAGCTTCCCAGTCAGCCACTAGCGCGGGCCGAGACTCCCCCGGGGCTGGCAAGGGTAACCGGAAAGGTGAGCCTCCTTTCTTCCCTCCCTTACAGTGTATGGCAGTCACCCGACATGTTGGTGGAGATTGAGACGGCATGGTCACTTTCTGGCTATTTGCTCGTTTGCTTCTCTGCAGGTAGGTCTTGCCCAGGAAGCAGGCTAGTTGGGACAGGAAGCTGCTTGTTCAGTCGTTAGTGACCTATTGTCTCATCCCTCCACTAGGGTATTTCATCCACGACACGGTGGACATCGTGGCTAGCGGTCAGGCGCGAGCCTCTTGGGAATACCTTGTCCATCACATCATGGTAAGAGAAGCAGGCTATGTGGAATAGGCCTCATGCCAGTAACCGCGTTTCTGAACCTGGGAGGCAGCCTATTTTCTTAACACCCCACCCCCCACCCCCTGCAACCTGTGTGCTACTTCTTATGCTAGGATGCTGGAAGTTGGCAGTCTGTGTGCTTATTGACTGAGGCCAGCAACCCATGGCCTCACAGGCTCCTTAGTCTGGAGACACTATCCACAACCAGAAGCTGTGAGCAGGGATCAAAATCTAACGATGTTGAATGAACAGAACAGAACCAAGCATCTTATCCACTACAAACTATTATAAAAATTCGGGATTTTCCAGCCCTCCACCTGATATCCGCCACCAACTTACAGGAAAGCATTTGCATCTGAGTTCCCTAACTCTTACTCTCCTTTTTTTCCTCTAGGCCATAGGTGCCTTCTTCTCTGGCATCTTTTGGAGCAGCTTTGTCGGTGGGGGTGTCTTAACACTGCTGGTGGAAGTCAGCAACATCTTCCTCACCATCCGCATGATGATGAAAATCAGTAACGCCCAGGATCATCTCCTGTACCGGGTTAACAAGTATGTGAACCTGGTCATGTACCTTCTCTTCCGCCTGGCCCCTCAGGCTTACCTCACCCATTTCTTCTTGCGTTACGTGGGCCAGAGGACCCTGGGCACCTTCCTGCTGGCTGTCCTGCTCATGTTGGACATGATGATCCTCATCTACTTTTCCCGCCTCCTCCGCTCCGACTTCTGCCCTGAGCGTGTCCCCAGGCAGCAACACAAAGACAAGTTCTTGACTGAGTGAGAGGCACAGAGCCCAGGACAGCAAACACGGACAAGAACAGAACCAGCCTCACATGGAAACTGGGACTTAGCTCCAAGCCCAGGCGTCCTCTGGGGCAAGCCTCTCTACCTTCGGAGCCTGCACCCACACTATTGAAAACACTAATGAAAGTACTCCTCTGAAGTCCTTGTCCTTTATTGGGCAAGGGGTGAGGGAAGCTGACAGACCGGTTGGACATAGTAGATGGGTGTGTGAGGACAAAATGCTACCAACCCACACTCCCCTGAAATGGATGCTAATGTGCTTCAAACTCTGGGCACTGGTTTCACACACAGCCTCTTCAAGGAATGAAAGGGGTTCTTGTTAAGCTTTGTTACCCTCAACCATGGAGGCAAGCTCTGAGTTCTGGTTTTCCTAGGACACTAACTCTAGTCACAAATATCTCTGGAGTGATCAAGGATGGAGGAGTGAGTGGCAGGGTGAGTTTAGAAAGGATAAGCAGAACAGGAGTCTTGCCCAAGCAGTGGGCAAGTTATAACAACAGTCTGTGTATGGCCTCCCACCCAACCAGAAATTGACAGAGAGGCATGTATATGGTGAAAAGATATATATATATTTAGAATTAGCCAGCTGGACTCAGTTTAGATGATCCCAATCTGAAAAACAAAAAAGAGCCTCGTTACTGGAGTTGAAACGGAACATGAGGGTAAGGCTTAAGGATACGGGTGGAGTCAGTTAATTATGACTAATCAGCTAAAGCCAGGCTTTGGTCACTAACATATGCATCATTTGAACCCAGGGATGAGCATTAAGGAGTTTGTAAGAAGGAAACTTACTTTGTTGGCAACATCCAAAGCATCGTAATCAGGAGCCAGTCGAACATATGCCTTCTTCTCTCCATCAGGCCGAATCAGGGTGTTGACCTTGGCCACATCAGTGTCACAGAGCTTCTTCACAGCCTGTTTGATCTGGTGCTTGTTGGCTTTAACATCCACAATGAACACAAGTGTGTTGACTTCTGTCTTCTCAGGGCAGACTCAGTAGTCAGTGGAAACTTGATGATGGCATAGTGGTCAAGCTTCTTTCTCCTGGGGGCGCTCTTCCAAGGATATTTGGGCTGCCTCCTGAATCGCAGTGTCTTATGCCACTGGAAGGTGGGTGACATGTGGATCTTTTTTTGTGGCTGTGAACACCTTTCAACACTACTTTCTTGACCTTTAAAGGCTTTGCTTTGGCTTCGGCTTTAGGAAGGGCAGGAGCTTCCTTCTTTGCTTTCAGCACCAACTTGTGAAAAGGGTCCCACTTGCAGTCTCTTATGTAATGTTACTGTAATTCCATAAAATCAAGCCATGTATTATTAACTTCTTATGGAGACCCAAATAATTCATCTTTGTACCCTATCTGCCATCGTCTTTGCCTATCTCTCATTATCTCTTCTTCATTTTTTTTTTTGAGACAGAGTCTCACTCTGTTGCCAGGTGCCAGGCACCAGGCTGGAGTGAAGTGGCACGATCTCAGCTCACCATAACCTCCGCCTCCCGGATTCAAGCGATTCTCCTGCCTCAGCTTCTCGGGTAGCTGGGACTACAGGCGCATGCCACCACGCCCAGCTAATTTTTTTTTTTTTTGTATTTTTAGTAGAGACAGGGTTTCACCATGTTGGCCAGGATGGTCTCGATCTCTTGACCTCATGATCCGCCCGCCTCGGCCTCCCAGAGTGCTGGGATTACAGGCTTGAGCTACCATGCTGGGCCTTCTTTTTTTTTTTTTTTTTTTTTTTTTTTTTTAAGAGTTAGAATCTTGCTCTGTTGCGCAGGCTGAAGTAGAGTGGCATGATCATAGCTCACTGCAGCCTTCAACTCCTGGGCTCAAGCAAACCTTCAGTCTCCTGAGTAACTGGGACTATAGGCACATGCTACCACACCTCACTAATTTTTATTTTTATTTTCACAAAGATGGGGTCTCACTCTATTGCCCAGGCTGGTCTAAAATTCCTGACCTCAAGTAATCTTCCTGCCTTGTCCTCCCAAAATGCTGGGATTACAGATGTGATCTACCACACCTGGCCTATCTCTTCTTAATAATGCAGTATATCTCTCCATGCTTTCCATCCATGTATCTCTCCATCATCTTGTTTACCCTTTCCCTTATGCCTACATTCCAATTTCTCTTCTACTAATCAAATATTTAATGAGAAAACACTAAAAAGGTCGTTTGCGGCTGGGCACGGTGGCTCATGCCTATAATTTCAGCACTTTGGGAGGCTGAGATGGGTGGATCACCTGAGATCAGGAGTTTGAGACCAGCCTGGCCAACATGGTGAAACCCCGTCTCTACCAAAAATACAAAAATTAGTCAGGTGTGGTGGCACACACCTGTAGTCCCAGCTACTCGGAGGCTGAGGCAGGAGAATTGCTTGAACCTGGGAGGCGGAGTTTGCAGTGAGCTGAAATCACACCACTGCACTGCAGCCTGGGTGACAAGAGCAAGACTCCATCTCAAAAAATAAAATAAAATAGGTTGTTTGCCTTTCAATTCTAGCCAAAGAGGATCCTTTGCTACTGTCTTATCATAATTGTTCCACCCAGAGGTCCCAGCCATCAGGTGCCCCACCAGCATTTGGGTATGCTAGTCTGGTCAGTGAATAATGGAATGTCCTAAGATTACTTATGCAAATTTAAGACCCCAGGAAAGATCATCCATCCATAAAGAATGTTCTCTGCCTCAAGATCTAGTCTTAGAGCGCTGGAGTTCCTAAAATTCAGCAGTAAGTTCAGTATACAATGACTAATCTTTCAGGAACTCACATATTGGGATCAGAATGCCAATATGTGATTCTGCTTATTCCTAGAATTTCCAAAGGGATCACCACCTCCTACCATAGTTCAGAAAAGCCAGGTTAATATAACAAAGTTGCAACTGGGCGTGGTGGCTCACGCCTGTAATCCTAGCACTTTGGGAGGCAGAGGTGGGTGGATCACCTGAGGTCAGGAGTTCAAGACCAGCCTGGCCATCATGGTGAAACCCCATCTTTTTTCTTAAAAAGAAAGAAAGAAAGAAAGAAAGTTGCATGACAATTTACCATAGAAAAGGAAATCAGTGGTTTTAGAACTAGTTTCAAAAGGGTCTTTAGCTTTGTGTCCCCATAGTTTCTAAACACATGTGTTATACATAGTAGATACTCAATACATGTTTAGGAAATCGAATTAATAAGCTTCATGAGTCCCCCTTTATCTTGCTAAAAAGTAAATTTGTCAAATTGACAGTTTTCACATTTGCCACTTTGGAGTCATCCCATCGCTTGGACAGCATTGAACAAACAATAATAAATGTTCCCTTTTCCACATTCCTGTAATTCCTACCAAAGACATCTAATCATACTATCTTGACATGAATTTGTTTTCTCAGTAGTATATCAAAGCCATTTTGTCAGTTCCTCATACAACAATACTGAAATACGTCTCCAGAACTAGACAACTGGTAACATTATCTTGGTGAATTTATAAAGTCCAGAGTCTTGCAGGCTCAACATTGTTTTTTTTGAGACAAGGTCTTGCTCGGTCACCCAGGCTGGAGTGCAGTGGCGATCTCGGCTCATACAATCTCTGTCTCCTGGATTCAAGCAATCGTTGTGCCTCAGCCTCCTGAGTACCTAGGATTACAGGTGTATACCACCCTGCTAGCCGAATTTTTTTTTTTTTTTTGTATTTTTGGTAGAGACAGGGTTTCACCATGTTGGCCAGCTGGTCTCAAACTCCTGGCCTCAAGCGATCCACGCTCCCAAAGTGCTGGGATTACAGGCATGAGTCATCACACATGACCAGGCTGAAAATGTTCATTGATCAGCATACTCAGATTAGGTCAAGTTCTCAGGAGGTAGGTTCACAATGACCAAGCTCCTAAAGCTGATATGTAAACCAAAATGCCAGCTGATTCATTTCTGAGAACAGTATCAAAAGACTGAAGAGTCATATCCTCCAGTCAATTCATTTAAGTTGTGAAATAACTTGGGGGAAAATAGGAAGAAAATGGACAGGTATTCCTGAGACACATTTTAAAATGAACATGGAGTTCGGGGTGTGGTGAGACACACCGAATTAGAGGGAGAAGGACAAGCTGACTGGTTATGATGAGGAAATGAGTACCTCACAGGGATCACATATATCTTCATCAACACACACACACACTTAGGTTCCATTCTCAATGGTGTGCATGAAACAAGGTCAAAATTTGGGAGGAAAAGAAGCAATTAAATATGAAGCAAGCTCCTTGTTATTGAGGGTTTGGAGTCCTATTTCTAGGCATCCAGGAAAGAAAATATGTTTCATGTCTTGTTCAGTTGGAAATTCAGGAAATGACAACCAACCAGCAAGGGCCAGGCACCATGGTTTATGCCTGTAATCCCAGCACTTTGGGAAGATGAGGTAGGCAGATTACTTGAGGTCGGGAGTTTGAGACCAGCCTGGGCAACACGAGACTCAGTCTCAAAAAAAAAAAAAAAAAACCATGAAAACTACCAAGACCTATGAAAGGTTCACCAACCTTAGTAAAATAGAAATGAAAAGCATTTGAATATGCTCATCCGCTCAGTGGATTTAAGTGAGTTTAAGATCCCATCTCATAGAGCCCTTCTTAGAGTCTATCTGGATCCCATACCTTTCCCTTTAAGATATCAAAGGCTGCCTGAATACCTGAATCAAATGAGCAAATTCTGAAGCTGCCAATGAAGAGAGTTAATCCTTCTCCATTTTTATCAGTCTTCAGGCTCAAGTCTATGGTGTGATTAGGAAAAATCAGAATCAAGGAACTGGGGAGAAACAGAAATTGAAAAGCAACTTTGGCTTGTTGCATATATGCTCTAGTATGAGAACTCTGAATTAGAGACTAAGGCAGAATGTAGTGGCTCACACACCTGTAATCCCAGCATTTTGGGAGCCCAAAGAGGGAGGACCATTTGAATCTGGGAGTTTAAGACCAGCCTGGGCAACATAGTGAGATCTTGTCTCTACTAAAAATGTAAAATTTAGCCAAGAGCAGTGATGCTTGCCTATACCCCCAGCTGTTGGGGGAAGCAGCAATGGAGGAAGGGTTTACAGTGTGCCTACATAAACTGGTTATAAGTAATGTATAAAAGAAATCAGGAACAATAAACTGTGGAAGGCCTTGGAGGCCTGTTGGGGAGGAAGGCCTCTCTATTGCCAGCATGTTCCCGGGAACAGAGTGGCCTAAGCTCTGATATTCTAAACATAGTGCCCAAGGACATTAACTCCCTTGAAGCACTGAAACGTAACCAGATATGTAGGCTCCTTGCTAAGCCCGCTCCCCCCAGCTGCACTGTCTACTGATAAGCATATGCTTTTAGTTCTTGAGAAACTCACCTAAGCCACCACGGCTATCATTTTATGCTTGATATCATTTTATATCATTTTATCCTTCACTGATTCACCCTACCACCTGCACTTTAGATAAAAGTGATTGTGTTCAATAAATATTGTGGAAACCAGAGCTCAGGGCCTTCACTGCCTCCAGTACGAGTGATGGTCCCCTGGTCCCACTTTCATTCTTGATATGTCTTTTTCTCATTCCTTTGTCACCACTGAACTCAGGGTACCCACGGGTGGGGTGTGGGGGCTGGTTCCCTACACCCAGCTACTCAGGACAGTGAGGCAAGAGGAACATTTGAGCCCAGGAATTCAAGACTACAGTGAGCCGTGATTGCACCACTGCACTCCAGCCTGGGTGAGAGAGTGAGATTCTGTCTCAAATAAATACATAATTAAATAAATAATAGACTAATTTGGAAGCTCTATTAATGACTTTGCAAAAAGGTCTAGTCTATTGGACCAACAGTGGCCAAGTGTACTGAATGCTCACCATGTGCTAGATGAGGCTCTAAGCTCTACACACATCCACTCATTCAATCCCCACAACCCATGGGCCATGTGCGATTATACCTGTCCTCATTTTAAGATGAGGACATTACAACACAAGAGGAAACTTGCCCAAAATCATGTTGTGGTCAGGCAGGGAATCAAAGCCTACTCTTCTTGACTCTACAGCTGAGCGTACTCTTTTTTGTGAAAAACAATCACAAACTCACAGAAAAGTTGGAAGATGAAACAAAGACTTCCTCTGACCTCCAACCGTTTGAGAGTAAGTTGGCAACCTGATACCTTGTCTTCCCCGAATATCTTGGGGTGTATTTTCAGCAAACAAGGACATTTTCCTACAGAACCACAATACAACCATCAAAATTAGAAAAATGGGCTAGGCACAGTGGCTCACACCTGTAACCCTAGCACTTTGGGAGGCCAAGGTGGGCGGATCACCTGAGGTCAGGAGTTCGAGACCAGCCTAGCCAACATGGTGAAACCCCGTCTCTCCTAAAAATACAAAAATTAGCTGGGCATGGTGGCACGTGCCTGGAATCTCAGCTACCTGGGAAGCTGAGGCAAGAGAATCACTTGAACCCAAAAGGTGGAGGCTTCAGTGAGCTGAGATCACGCCACTGCACTCCAGCCTGGGTGACAGAGCTAGACTCTGTCTCAAAAAGAAAGTTTAGAAAAATGAACATGAATACATTAAATTATCTAATTGCAGACCCCATTCAATGTTTGCCAACTATCCCAACGATGCCTTTCATAGCAAAACAATTTTCTTCATAATCATACATTGCATTTAGTTGTCATGTGTCTAGTCTTTGTCAGTCTGAGATGGTTCTTCAGTCTTTTCTTGACTTTCATGATTCTCACACTATAAAAGATTGTTAGCCAGTTATTTGGTAGAATGTATCTCCATTTGAGTTTGATGTTTCTTTATACATAGATTCAGGTTAGCATCTTTAGCAGGAATATCACAGATGCAAGTTTGCATTCTTCTCATTGTGTCCTATCAGGGAGTGTATATTTCAGTTTTTTACATTTCTAATGATGTTACTTGAATCACTGAACGAAGGTTGTGCTGACCAGGCTTTTCCATTGTTTTCCTCTTTGTAATCAATAAGTGTCTTGGCCAGATGCAGTGGCTCACACCTGTAATCCCAGCACTTTGGGAGGCCGAGGCAGGTGGATCACGAGGTCAGGAGTTCAAGACTAGCCTGACCAACATGGCGAAACCCTGTCTCTAGTAAAAATACAAAAATTAGCCGCATGTGGTGGTGTGCAACTGTAATTGCAGCTACTCAGGGGGCTGAAGCAGGAGAATCGCTTGAACCCCAGAGGCAGAGGTTGCAGTGAGCGGAGACTGCACCATTACACTCCAGCCTGGGTGACGGAGTGAGACTCTGTCTCAAAAAAAAAAACAAAAGAAGTACTTTGAAACTATGTAAATATCCTGTTACTAATTAAACTCAATTTATTCATTTATTTGGTTCTAGCTTGTGCAATTAAGGTTTTCTGTTTAATTCAATGATTTATAACAAGGGTCTCCAACCCCCAGGCCACAGAGAGACAGAGAAATATATCTGTGTGTATATACATGTATATACATTTATCTGACATGCCAAAACACTGCTCTGCCCTTGCTTTTCCCACACTCAGGCTCTGCTTTCTCTTTTTCTCTCTCTTTTCTGTCCATTTAGTCATCTACTACCCTGTTCTCTGAACAGAAAGGCAGCAAGGTGCCTCAGAAAGTTCAATGCACAGAGAGTCAAGAGCTTGAGTATTTGGGTGCACTCTGCAACTAATTAGCTAAATGACTGGGTTTTTTAATTTTTAATTTTACTCCTTTTTACTTTACTTTCTTGACAGTAACTATTTTTAAATACTTATTTTTTGACATGTCATATATACATATATATGTAAACATAAATAACTGTTTTTTAAACAGTGATTTTTGTCCTTTGGTTATATTCTACAAGCGATATGATTAATACACATTTTTTTTTTTTTTTGAGACGGAGTCTTGCTCTTTTGCCAGGCTGGAGTGCAGTGGCACAGTCTCGGCTCACTGCAACCTCCGTCTCCTGGATGCAAGCGATTCCCCTGCCTCAGCCTCTTGAGTAGCTGGTACTATAGGCATGCGCCGCCACGCTCGACTAATCTCTTGTGTTTTAGTAGAGACAGGGTTTCACCATGGCCAGGATGGTCTCGATCTCCTGACCTCATGATCCACCCACCTCGGCCTCCCAAAGTGCTGGGATTACAGGCATGAGCCACCATGCTCAGCTAATACACATTTTAAAAAGCAATTTTCTTTTCCTTTTTTGGAGACAAGGTCTTGCTCTGTTGTCCAGGCCAGAGTATAGCGGTATGATCTTAGGTCACTGCAGCCTCAAATTTCTGTGCTCAAGAGATCCTCCTGCCTCCGCCTCTCAAGTAGCTAGGACTGCAGATGTGTGCCACCACTCCTGGTTAATTTTTTTTTTTTTTTGAGACAGGGTCTCACTCTATTACCCAGGTTGGACTTCTGTGGTGTGATCACAGCTCACTGTAGCCTTGACTTCCTAGGCTCAAGCAATCCTCCCACTTCAGCCTTCTGAGTTTCTGGGACTACAAGCAAGCCACTACACCTGGATTTTTTTTTTTTTTTTGAGACAGAGTCTCGCTTTGTCACCCAGGCTGGGGTTCAGTGGCACAATTTCGGCTCATTGCAACCTCCGTCTCCCACGTTGAAGTAATTCTCCTGTCTTACCCTCCAGAGTAGCTGGGATTACAGATGTGCACCACCATGCCCAGCTAATTTTGAGGTCTTGAACTCCTGACCTCAGGGGATCCAATCCTCCTGCCTCAGCCTTCCAAAGTGCTGGGGTTACAGGAGTGAGCCACTGTGTCTCAGTAGCTGCTAATTTTTGTAATGTCAATTTTGTATCTGCAACTTTAATGAATTCACTTAATTCTAACAGTTTTTGGTAGTGTCTGACATTTATAACATAATGTCATTTGTAAACAGGGACAATTTAACTTCTTCCTTTCCAATGTGGATGACTTTTATTTCTTTCCTTTGCCCAATTTCTCTGGCTAGAACTTCCAGTACTATGTTGAATAGAACTGCTGAAAGTGGGCATCCTTGTATTGTTCCAGATCTTGGAGGAAAAGCTTTCAACTTTTCCTGGTTTAGCATGATGTTAGCTATGAGTTTGTCATATATATTATTGTGTTGAGGTACATTCTCTCTATGCCTAATTTGATGAGAGTTTTTATCATGCAGTGATGATGAATTTGTCAAATGTATTTTCTGAATTTATTGAAATGGTTATATGCATTTCAAAAGTTTTTGTGTTTCATTCTGTTAATGTGATATCACGCTTATTGATTTGTATATGTTGAAACATCCTTGCATCTCTGGGTTGAATCCTGCTTGATCATGGCAAACGATCTTTTAAATGTGCTGTTGAATTTGGTTTGCTATTATTTTGTTGATTGTAGTAGTAGTGCCTTTTTATTTGGAACCATCACCTCTAACTAAATCTAGCCTAAGAACAGCTACTTCCTTGATCCGATCAAGCTTTTTTTCCTATCTTGCTAACAAAGTTACACCAATATTTCCCCCTGTCATTTGCATTTTAAGGAACAAGGCCCTTAAAGTTACACTGAAGATGCCTCTAGGTGGCTCAGGATACATGTGACTAAAGTACTGCTCTGCCCTTGCCTTTCCCCACACTCAGGCTCTGTTTGCTCTTTCTGTCTCTCTTTTCTGTCCATTTGGTAATCTACTACCCTGCTCTCTGAATAGAAAGGCAGCAAGGTGCCTCAGAAAGTGCACTAGGAGTCAAGAGCTTGAGTATTTGGGTGCACTTTGCAACTAATTAGTTAGGGTAGTCAGTGGCTCTTTATAAACACTCTGTCTCCTCATCTGTGAAATGACTATAATAGATGGCAGGAACATTGTAGGAATCAAAATAGATAATCTATTTGAGAAATGCATGTGTTTAGATAACTCCTCCGTGGTTATATTTCATGGCATACTTTTCTGAGAAGTGTCATCAGCCTATTTCACATCCCACTCCTTGTATTTATATCCTGATGAGCTACGAATCCTTTGTGCTACCAGAGCCTTCATAAATGATGAATGAATGAAGGGAGGCAAGACTGAACGCAGAAAGACTACATAGAAGCCTTAGTATTATCCTCCACTCTTCTTTCTCTCACACTCCACATCTCAATCCAGTAGCACCCTCTTCAAAATATATCCAGAATACCCCAATCCAGAATCACACACACGTGAAAATTAGAAGAGTACTTGAATGTCCATCAAAAGGGGAATGGTTGAATATATATATATGGTGGGGAGGAGGCACATGGAAAAACATTTTAAATAGAATATATATTGTGGTACATGCCTAAATGCAGCTTATATATATATATGGAAAAAAACATGAAGATGTAGTAAATGGAGAAAGAGTATATATTAAGAACCAGAAAGATATACACGCTAGTAATGTTATCAGTGGAGTGTCCAGGTTCTTGGCGTTTTGAACAAAGGATTGGACAAAACGCACAAAGCAAGGAAAAAAGCAACAAAAGCAGAGATTTATTGAAAACAAAAGTACACTCCACAAGGTGGCAGCCAGTAGAGCACAGGGGCTCAAGAGCCATGTGCCAGAATTTTTCTGGTGTTTAAACACCCTCCAGAGGTTTCCTATAGGTCATTTGGTGTATACCCTGTGTAAATGAAGTAGTGGCCCACAGTCAGAGGCTAAAGTGAAGTCACAAAGGTTACACCCTATGCAAGCATCTGATTGGTTGTGGAAAGCAACCAATCAGAGGCCAAAGTGAAGTTACAAAGTTACACTGCTATGCAAACTTCTGATTGGGTATAGAAAGCAACTAATCAAAGATACTTAAAATTTTTCATCTGCCACGCAGAAAAGCTTGCGGGGTTTGTAAAGGGAGTAGCCTCCAGTCCTTTTGGTGAGTTTTTTCCTTACTTAGGTGGGGAAAGTTGGGGTTTTCTTTTGATTTAGTTCTAGGAAATCAGCATGAATGGCCTTAGGTTCCCTGCCTACAGACTCCTCTGCCTCAGTAACAGTTACTTTGTCTAGGGAGGGAGAGTAATTTCAGAAGCAAGGTATGAAGATAATTTTTTTTATTATTCATTGGGATTTAGTTATTATTCATTTATTTTGATACGATCTCACTCTGCCGCCCAGGTTGGAGTGCAGTGGCAATTACCTCTCACTGCAGCATCAAATTCCTGGACTCAAGTGATTCCCCCCGCCTCGGCCTTCCAAAGTGCTGGGATTACAAGCGTGGAGACTTCAGTTTTAAGTCAGAACGTTTTTGCCGTACTTATTTAGTATTAAGAAAAACAATATAGAGTGGGGGAAACATCCACTGGATTTGAAACGATTTTTAGTCCCACTTCTGTCTTTAGAAAGTCACTTAAACTGTGTTTTGGCTTCCTCATCTGTAAGATAAAAATGGTAATAGAATTTACTTAGTAGGGTTGCTGTATGAGTTAGTGTATAAATGTTTACAATTACGCATGGCCCACAATAAGCTCCACGTTTTCTATCACGGAAGTCCTCACCCAACGCGTAAAACAGGAAGGCGTCCCCATCTAGATCTGGGCCCCGGGTTCTCAGGCATTGTGATTGGTCCCAGCATATGACGCAAGGCGGGATTCATGGCCGAAAGTGCTGTCAATTAGCGAAGGGCGGAAACTAGATGGAGAGGATGGTTCTTTAGTGCCGCACTTGCGCGACTCGCAACTCTCGGTTCAGGCTTAGCTATTGCGCATGCGTCTGGCCCTCTCGTGGTTCCCGGCGTGCCCCGCGACAGCTTCCGGCGTGACGTAGTAGAAAAGATGGCGTGGCTGGCTAGTGGCTCTAGTAAGGAGCTTTTCTGGTGAGGCGGGGCTCAAGGGTTGCGTGTGCGCTGTCTGTGCTGCGGCTCTGATTGCACCCTGGGTTCCTTCACGCAAAAACTCACAGTGATTGCGTGATGCAGAGTGAACTGGGTCCTCAGGGGACGCCTGGGCCTGGGATCGAGACAGCCCGGAGTGCCGGCTTTGTTGCCCTTTGGAGCTTGCAATCCGTTCAGGTTCCCCAGTGAGGCCTCATTGGAAGGGCTCGGTGCCTCTTGCCCTTTATGCTAAGGAAACACTCGCTTCCTAAAGCCCCATTGCGTCCTTGTACTGAGCGGTGGGGACACGAAGACAGCACAGACACGCTGTTTACCCTCAGCGAGCCCCCAAATTGGTGAAGTGGATAAACCCACCGGAAACAAATTCTAGTGTTAGCGGGTTAAGATGGAGCACGCTGAGAGACGTTACAGACAGGACCAGAGAGTTCAGAGGATCAGGACGCTTCAAGAAGATGGGGGTGTTGGTGTCATCAGTCATTATCCAAGACAACAGCCTTGTCTTTGATGGTGCGCTCTTTGAGGACGTGAAATTTTTCTTCTACATTTCCTTTACTTAGGCTCTGGTACCCTTCCCCGGTTGGTAGAGATGGAGACCAGCTGTCCCTCGTGTTCATTATCTATGGAAAGGGTGAATTAGGTCTTGGGGACTTAAGAAGGGAAAATTTTGGTGAGCAAAGGCACTAATATGTTCCTAGGCTAGGGGTTCTCAAGCAGCGCCCGACCCAGAGCACAATTGACAGTTTTGTTGTCACAACTGAGGGGTACCACTGACATCTAGTGGGTGGAGGCCAGGGATGCAGCTAAACATTCTGCAACGTACACAAGGTTCCCGCCCCACTCCCCAACCCCAAGAACTCAACGATCTGGCTCAAAATGTCGGTGTGTTGAGGTTCTGAAACCCTGCCCTAGAATGATAGCAGAAATGGAGAGGGAGCAGATGTTGGAGACATCTCAGCCAAAGACCTATTTTGTCTCCTTTTGTGTTCTTTATAATGCTTAAGTGATGCTCAGTTGGTTAGGTCTGATGAGCCCAGTCTTCCTCTTATTTTTTCACCCATTCATTCATACCTGGCAAATAAATATATTTAGCACCAAACACTATTCAAGGTGCTAGGATTCAGCGTTGAGCTGAAAAACTTTACATTCTGGCAGGGGGTGACAGACATTAAACTTATATGTCAAGTAGTAATATATGCTTTGAAGTTCCTGCAAGATGGAGTTTCTCTTACTACCACCACATACCTTTTATTCACATCCTTCTGAGTGCCAAGCACTGGACTAAATACTCGTGTATACTCTTTTCCGGTATCCTGCAAGGTGGGTGTTATTTATTTTTTGAGAGAGAGTCTCACTGTCGCCCAGGCTAAACTGCAGTGGTGCTATCTTGGCTCACTGCAACCTCCACCTCTGGGGTTCAAGCGATTCTCCTGCCTCGTTCTTCTGAGTAGCTGGGATTACAGGCATCCCGCACCATGCCCAGCTAATCTTTTTTTGTATTTTTAGTAGAGATGGGAGTTTCATCATGTTAGCCAGGCTGGTCTTGAACTCCTGACCTCAAGTGATCTGCCCGCCTTGGCCTCCCAGAGTACTGGGATTATCAGGCATGAGCCACCACACCCAGCCCTGCAAGGTGGGTGTTACTATCCTCAGATGATAAAAAAGAGGATCACAGGAGTTGAATAATTTGCCACAAATCACTTAGTATGGAGTTGAGCTTGGACTCAAACTAGATTCACCTGAAGGAAAAAATCTGTATTATTTCCACTAGTTAACATTGTGTCTCATATGTTGAATTGAATGGATGAGAAATATATACCTTCTTTCCTAGAGTTAAGAAAGTGAAGTAGAAATGAACTCACACTGACCTCTTTCTGTTTCCAGAGTAGAGTTTTTAGCAGACCTAGTAGGAGTTGTAGGAGCTGAATTTTGAGCCACAGATCAGCCTCAGATGTAGTTGAATTCCTCACCACTCCTCTCAGGTGGCTCATGGCAAAATGTAGCGTCTCAAGAAGTTGGAAACTTGACGATTGTTCACCAGCCCTTCAGATCCTAATTATCAGTGAGTGTCTGGGCCTCATAAGGCCTTCAGTCAGCTCTGGAAGCTCAGCTCTGGAAGCTGCACTGAAGGAGAAGATCCTGAAACTGAAACAATTCCTGACCATTCTTCACAGGAAGAGTCAAGCCTGAGTGTGGGAGCATGATCCAGAAAGGAGTGAGAAGGAAATGACTTTGGGGCTGGATTTGGAGTTAGAACCTGGGAGACCAAGGCAATGGGTGAGAAGGGGAGTATGTAAATAGAAATGGAGATCAGGTTGTAGAGGGCCTGAGTGAGCGGACAGGCAGCATAGCAAGGTGGAGAAACTTGATTTTGCTGCTACTGCTTAAGCACTTATGTATTTCCCTGATTGGTGTCCATTCCAGCTTCTCTAAGAGATTAGAATTTCTTCTTTGCAGGAAGGAGGGTGGATGGAGAGCAAAGTTGAATGCCGTCACCAGTCACCAAACATTCAGTAGACCCTTGCTTCCCCAGTATTAAGGATGGCAGATTTGTCTCCTATAAAATGCATCCTTTCTCCTCTGCAGGTTATGTTCACCTGGTTCTGCTCTGAATGAGAATCTCCTGGTTTTTGGCTGGGCCTGGGGCCTCACACCTGTAATCTCAGCACTTTGGGAGGCCGAGGCAGGCAAATCACCTGAAGTCGGTAGTTCGAGACCAGCCTGACCAACATGGAGGAAACCCCATCTCTACTTAAAACACAAAATTAGCCGGTCGTCACTGCAGGCACTTTTAATCCCAGCTACTCAGGAGGCTGAGGCAGAAGAATCACTTGAATCCAGGAGATGGAGGTTGCAGTTATCTGAGATTGCGCCATTTCACTCCAGCCTTGGCAACAAGAGCAAAACTCAATCTCAAAAAAAAAAAAAAAAAAGAGTGAGAGAGAGAATCTCTTGGTTCTTGAAAGGCCTGCTCTGTGATGGAGGAATTGCAATGCCCAGCAAGGTATGGGAGTTTTAGTTAAGTCCTCAGTGTCGGAGTCACACCTTTCCCCAAAACAGATTAATACAATTGGCTTTCTGCTCAAGACGGGGCCATAGTGGAACCAGCTGGGGACTGGGAACTATGCACAGTGTGACAGAGCTGTGGATCTGGCGTAGGGGTGGCCACGGAGCATCCTGCACTGCTCTGAGCCAACAGGACCCCGATGTGCTCTGTGTCCCTGGCAGCTGTGGTGCTGGGACTTTGACTGCTTCCCCCACCCGCCTTTCCAGCTCTTAGGTTTGGGGGTAAATGTGCAGGTTTGTTACATGGGTAAATTGCATGTCGAAGGGGTTTGGTGTACAGATTATTTAGTCACACAGGTAATAAGCATAGTACCCAGTAGGTAGTTTTCAGTCCTTACCCTCCTCCCACTCTCTACCCTGTAGTAAGCCCCAGTGTCTCTTGTTCCCCTCTTTATATCCACGTGTGTTTGTAAGCTCTGGGCTATAAGTGAGAACACATGGTATTTGGGTTTCTGTTCCTGTGTTAATTTGCTTAAAATAATGGCCTCCAGCTCTGTCCATGTTGCTGCAAATGACATAATTCTTTTTTATGGCTGTGTACTATCCTATGGTGTATATGTACCACATTTTCTTTACTTCACCATTGATGGGCATCTGGATTGATTCCATGTCTTTGCTATTGTGAGTAGCACTGCAATGAACATATGTGTGCATGTGTCTTTTTGGTAGAACCATTATTCCTTTGGCTGTATGCCCAGTAATGGGATTGCTGGGTTGAATGGTAGCTCTAAGTTCTTTGAGAAATCTCCAAACTGATTTCCACCGTGGCTGAACTACTTTACATTCCCACCAGCAGTGTATAAGCATTACCTTTTCTCTGCAACCCTGCCAGCATCTGTTATTTTTTGACATTTAGTAATAGCCATTCTGACTGGTGTGAGATGGTATCTCATTGGGGTTTTGATTTGCATTTCTCTAATGATTAGTGATGAGCATTTTTTCATGTGTTCTTGGCCACGTGTATGCCTGACTGCTCTTCTAATTCTGTTCTGCTCAGCTGTACATGCCCCACTCCACGTTCAAGTGTTTAGCTCTGGCTTTCAGGAATCTCTGTTCCCACACCTCCACTCCCTGAGCCCATACAGGGATTTCTGAAGGGGTGCGGTAGGGTGTGAGTGATAGGGTTTTTTTCTCTGGGATTATGTGGGTAGTTGCCAAGCTCCTATTAGAACCAGTGAAGCCCCTTTCCTCAGGGATTTTCCCAAAAGAAGAGGCAGAGCTCATACTCAGAACCATTCAGACCATAAGGCCTTATAGAGGAACCCAGTGACTCCAAGAAATAGAGAGACACAGAGTCTCAGGCTGGAAAGGGAAGAATCCACTGAGCTCATCAGTGCCTGTGACATCATAGACATGACCTTACAGTTCCGTCATGACCAGAATTGGGAGAAAGAAACAGGTGAAATGGTGGTACGACTGCCAGACTGAGACATCTCAGTTCCTTATTAAGCTTTGTCATTTCCTCCAGTCCTCCCTTCAGAATGGCGCATTCCATGATAGCCCTTAGAAGGGTTATATCTTGGTGTTTTGCCCAGCACTCTTTGGGTTTCTCCATTAACGTAGCTACTGTGCCCAGAGGCTCCAAAAGAACACCAGCAGGGCATTGAGCTGCATGAGTTCCTCTGGGGTGATATCGCCCTCAGGGCTGGGTGAGACCACCACAGCCACACTGTGAAAGTTTCAGAGTTTTCATTACTTACAGATCCTCAAGGTAGGCAGGGTGACCAAAGAGAGGCAGACAGCAGTCTTCAGTCCCAGGTCTTGTGTAGCAACAGCAACAGCACACTTGTGGGAGAGGACTTCCTCTGTTTAAGGGTTATTTGGGGGTAGGATGTCCTAATTTCATGGGGTTACTTTCCATTGAGTCCTTCAACCACTTCCAGCAGCAAAGGAAGTTGAGCAGTTTGGCATGAGGCTGGAGTTAAAACAGGGCTCTTGGAAGGACTTCTTGTCTGTCTTGGTCAGCCCTGCCCAGGCAACAATCAACTGTGGTTTCTTTATTACTCCTCAGATACTTGGGACATTCATGGTGACATATTGGCACCCAAGGAAGAGAACCTGATTTTAATTTAGACTGATACGTTTTCTGAACAGGTTTATAGGGGCTAGTTCAGCCTGGACAGCGTGAACCTGAATCAAAAGATGCTATTAATACCAGTGGGCTAGAAGATCCCGTGTGGACGTGTCAGGTGGCTTGGCCATTGAGAAGGAATGACAGTAGAGGTGAAACGATGCAGAGCCCAGGTATCCAACAAAGGCTAAGAATCAAGGTGAGAGGGCAAAGGGAAGGTGTGGACAAATGGGTGAAGCCCCACCGTGTGCTTGGCCAGTCCCCGAGAGCTCTCTCCTGGTGCTTGTGGGTATGAATTCTACTTCTGACATGTCCATTTATGTCCCCATCTCCTGTCCCTTGGTCTAAAGTCTTTACTTGTAAAAAAAAAAAATCCAACTGGGGATTTCAACAGACACTACCTTGCTGGTAAGTAGGGGGACTGCGTAACAAGTGACATATCTGATGGGTCACCTTTCTTTCTTTCTTTCTTTTTTTTTTCCTTTTGAAACAGAGTCTCACTCTGTCCCCAGGCTGGAGTGCAGTGGCACAATCTCAGCTCACTGCAAACTCTGCCTCCTGGGTTCAAGTGATTCTCCTCCCTCAGCCTCCTGAGTTGCTGGAATTACAGGCATGCACCACCATGCCTGGCTAATTTTTGTATTTTTAGTAGAGATGGGGTTTTGCCATGTTGACCAGGCTGGTCTTGAACTCCTGACCTCAGGTGATCTGCCTGCCTCAGCCTCCCAAAGTGCTGGGATTACAGGCTTGAGCCACCATGCCCAGCCTTTTCTTTCTTTTTAAATGGGTCACTCTTTGCCTTTTCTACCTTTAGACTGTAAGAATTTCTTTTTTATTTTTCCTTTTTATTTTTTTAGAGATGGGGTTTCACTATGTTGGCCAGGCTGATCTTGAACTCCTGACCTCAGGTGATCCTCCCACCTCAGCCTCCCAAAGTGCTGGGATTACAGGTGTGAGCCACCACGCCTGACCCTAGACTGTAAGAATTTCTAAGTGAAAGTGAAATGGAAGTAATGAAAGGTTTTGGAATTGATTTGACCTATGTTCAAAATCCGTCTTCTCTCCCGTGGAGCAGTGACCAGGTCTTCCGTATGTCTCTGTGCCTGGCACATTATAAACATACCTGGGCAAAATAAATATCAGTTTCATCATACTATATTTAATGAACGAGTGAATTCACTGACTAAAGAATATGGTGTTGGGAGAATCACAGATGTAGCCACCAGTAATGCTTGCTTAAAGTTGTTTGGCACTTATTTATCCTTCCTGGTAAAACTTAAGACATATCCAGTAATAGCTGGCATACGTGAAGCGTGTTTTGTGTGGTAGGTTATATGTAAATGGTTTGCACACATGAAAGCAGTTAATCCTTTAAACCCCTCTGAGAGGTAGATATTGTTATCACTGTAAAATGAAGAGGCTGTGCTCAGAAAAGTTAAGTCAGTCATCCAAAGACACACAGCAACAGGTGACCACAAAATTAGAAATTAAACCTGGTTTGTCTCCCTCCAAATCCCTCACTACGGCACCATCCTAACACTTATTGGTCACGTCTGCAGAGCTGGAGGTTGATTGTATGATACTGACCTTAGGCCCCAGTGTCCTCTATCTCTAAGAAAGGGGTTGATGGTTCTCAAATAGGCATAACCACACAGAAGCACTTGGAAAACTGCCTTAGATTGACAAATCAGAACCTCTGGTGGTAGCATCTAGGAATCCTCGTTTAAAAAGAGAAATTACAGATGAGTGGAAAATGTCCAGCTCTTTTTACTTAGTCACTAGGCAAGTCACCTAACCTAGTAGAGCAGGTATGAATTGGGGCTACCAGGAAACCAAGACTTTACTTACAAATCTCCATAAATCCTAAATCTATGAAAAACTCCAGACTTGCTCCTGGAATGCCCAACTGTAAGGGTAGTGGCTGAGAAGTTGCAGGAGCGCAGCTTCCTCCAGCCTCCAGCACAGGTCAATACGAAGTTCACAGCTTTCAGGCTGACTACCATGGGGAATGGTGGGGCCACTCGCCAGAATCTCGTGTTCTCTGTAAATGAAGAACACTCAGTCCTCTTGATCTTTACCCAGAAACGAAGTTACAGTTGAGTCTATTTCCAGGACTGTGAGAAGCTGAGGATTCCGCCTGTGATGAAGTAAGCTATGAAATGGGCATGCATGTGCCAGGATCCCAGAAGTTCTAGGCTGTTCCTAACTGAACTCATGAGAGGCAGCAGAGAGGTAGCAAGAGAAAAGGAGAGTGAGGTAAGGAAACTGGAGGCGCCCAGCTCTTGTTTGGCTCTGACCACTCAACAGCCACCATCAGCTGAGGAGCCATGGTAGAATTGTGGACCAGTGACAGCCTGTAGGCTCTGCCCAACTTCTCTGGGTTATAGTGAGACTATTGATCCAGTCTACAAGGAGTGGTTAGGAATCTTCGGAGAAAAGGAATAGTGTCAATTGAAAACTTATAACAACTAGTTACAATGTTTCAGTGAGGGAAGGAGGTATGGAAACTGGAAAGCCCAGTGTGTGACTTACCAGGGAATAACCTGCTTTCTTAATGTGCGTCTGAAGGGCTGCACCAAAGCTGGGGGTAATATTGGATGTAAGAGGAAATCTGTAGACTTGGGTTGTTGCCTTTTGTGCAGCCTACTTCAAATATCTTCTCAAGTGCTTAGTATGCATTGGGCTTGTTAAGCAATAGAAGGTCAAATGGTGAGGGCCTGTGATCAATGGACTGAGAGGAACAGCCTGAGCTGTCATTCTGAGTGTACCCTCCCGGTGGCAGGTATGCACTAGGGTGCTGAAGAAACAAAAGACCTTCCTCACCATCCTTAAAAAACAGCAGTTTCATGAAAATGCCTAACCTGTTACTGATAATGCAAGGTGCTCAAAACAATAGCTGTGCAGGCTGAAGAGCTGGGTTATTTGCAGATCCAGAGCCGTGTCACAGCAAGGTCAAGTGTCTCCAGACGAATGTCACAAGGAGAGCCGCAGCCATGTGCCAAAGCCCTGTGCCCTCCATGAGGAAATGGACCAGATGACATTGAGGAGCCAACCTGCCTGGATTCCTAGTTCCCAAGACCCAGCCCAAAAGCTAAGTAGTGGTAACCATTCTCTCCTAGAAGAGTTGCATAAAGGACTTGGTAAGAAGAGAGCCCTCTGCACCTTGGGAAACCTGGATTATAATTCTGTCTTTACTGTGGATTGAGCCACAAGACTGCTGTGTGCCCATCCTTCCTCCCTCTAAAATGTGTTTCTGTTTCTATAAGGGGGATGATAATCTGCTCTCTCTCTCAAAGATACCACTGAGAGGGCTTGCTTTCCATCTGGGGTTGCATCTCTTCCTTCTTTCTGTGAATTACTTTTCCCTCCCTGACCTCCATTTAATTGAGCTTCACCCATTGACCCAGATAATGATAGCAAAGCCCTAGGGCAGACATAGATGGGAACTCTCTCCCTCACCTCCATAACCTGTCACCATCACATTATGTTGACTATGCCCCCAAAATGTACAAGACCCACCCACTTTTTTCTGTATCCACTGCCATCACTAGCCTAGACAACTGAGTTTCTAGACATCAGAGCTAAGAAAGTCTTAACTGGTCTCCTTGCTTGCATTTTTAGCTCTCTGACCTATTCTCCACACAGCAGCCAGAATAAGAGAATTGTGTCATTCCCTGCCTAATTATTCAGTGGCTTCCCATTATACTTGACATAAAATCCAAACTCTTAGCATCGCATGTGATAATGAAGTCCAATCAGGAAACCAGAAGCCCTTCTTGGTATTTCAAAGAGGGCACTTAACAAAAAGAATTTGTAAAGAGGATGTAGTAGAAATGGGAGAAAAAAAAAAAAAAAGGGAAAACTACAGTGACAGGGATAGTAACTATAGGAAACATATGGGGTCAGGGGAGCATAGAGAAAGGGTTGGGTTTACCAGGACTTGGAAGCTTGGAAGAGAGGCCCTGCAGAACTAGGACTTGGATTTGGCGAGGGTGCTGGTGGATGGGAGCTGGGCAGTGTTGCCTGACTGGTGCTGATACCTCTGAGGGGTCCAATTAGGCTGCTTCTAGAAGAAGCTTTGTTCACTGCTTTTTTTTTTTTTTTGTCACCCAGGCTGGAGTGAGTGGTGTGACCTCAGCTAACTACAACCTCCCCCTCCTGGGTTCAAGTGATTCTCCTGCCTCAGCCTCCCGAATAGCTGGGATTACAGGCACACACCACCATGCCCTGCTAATTTTTTGTATCTTTAGTGGAGACGGGGCTTCACCATGCTGGCCAGGCTGGTCTCGAACTCCTGACCTCGTGATCTGCCCACCTCGACTTCCCAAAGTGCTGGGATTACAGGCATGTGCCACTATGCCTGGCCTGTTTGCTGTGTTTTTTTTTTTTTCTCAAGATGGAGAATCTTGCACGCTGGAGTACAATGGTCATCTTGGCTTACTGTAACCTCTGCCTCCTGGGCTCAAGCCATTCTCCCACCTCAGCCTCTTGAATAGCTACAGGCATGTACCACCATGCCAGGCTAATTTTTAATATTATTTTGTAGAGATGGGGCTTTGCCATGTTGCCCAAGCTGGTCTCAAACTCCTGAGCTCAAACAATCCACCCGCCTCAGCCTCCCAAAGTGCTGGGATGACAGGTATGAGCCACTGCCCCCGGCGCTCTTCACTGCTTTATATTTGGCTCTAATACCTGGTATATTATAGGCAATCAGATATTTCAGGAATAAATGAATGTGTTCTCCAATGCTTACCTGTCTACTTCAGGTCATCTGGAGTAGCTGACAGGCAAAGATTGGAGACTCTAAAGGTACTTGTTTTCCTTTTTCTGCCCAGCAGACGAGAGGACAAAGCAGCTTGGAGGGTGGAGGCAACCTAAACATGCAAGGAGTTGAACAGTTGCATCCCCATTTCCCTGGCCACAGTAGGCCCAGGAGTGGCAGGAGCCTATTAGTGAGGCAACACAAAGTGTCTCTATTACCTCATCTCTTCCATTGACTTTCACTGGCTCTCCTCATTTATCCAACCACCTTCTCTGAGGTGATGTCCAAAGTCCATTAGTAACTAACCCAGTCCACTCCTAGGCTGTCTCCCCTTCCCCACCATGAGTCACCAATGAAGTCATGGTGTCCCAGATAGGTCACATTCTAGCCCACCTCTTTGTCGTGGTTCTTTGAAGATGTTTTCTTCTGAGTCAAGCAGAGGCTATGAAGTATGTGACTCTAGGAGCTGTCCTGCAGAGCTTCTCCTTAGGGCCATGCTCAAGGACAGTGTATGCAGGGAAAAGCAGTGGCCTAGGCAGAGCTCAGTGAGGAAACACAAGTATATTCTCCTCTTCTGCCTTTGCTTTTCCTTCTTCCCCTTAAATTCTCATTTTTTCTGGCTTTGAAAGTAGTACATTCCCCTTTGCTTATATTTAACTTTTCCCACTTAGAAAAAAGTGAAACTTGCTGCCAGCACTCATTTGATTTCATATAAACATGCTCTTTGAGGCTGAAGCAAATGTGACTGATTTTCAATGTGAAAATAAAATATAAAAACTGTTCATGGAGTTATTTCTAAGCAGAACTAACAACAGAATTGTCTGAATCAGCAGAATTGTCTATTTCAGAAAAATCAGATTAATCAAATAGATCTTTGGCCAACAATTGTTAGAGAATGACATTAACATCACATGTGAGAATGCTACATTTTCTAGGATTTGACGTTTTCAGCGATCAAGAATTACTATATTTTGTAAAAGGAAATACCACTACTAAATGCTATAAATAGAATGATGTCTTTTGTTTCCAAAGCTGATATGCTAGAGCAATGTGAAAATAATAATAAAAGCAAGATGGTTGGGAGCAGTGGCTCACACCTATAATCCCAGCCACTTTGGGAGGTTGAGGCAGGCAGGTCACTGGAGGCCAGTTCAAGACCAGCTTGGTCAACATGGTGAAACCCAGTTAGGTATGGTGGTGTAGGCCTGTAGTCCCAGCTAGCTGGGAGGCTGAGGCACAAGAATTGCTTGGGTCTGGGATCACATCATCGCACTCAGGTCTGGGCAAGAGTGAGAGACCCTGTCTCAAAAAAAATTAAAAACCTGGCAAAAAAGCAGGTTATCACAATACTACCTACCACACAGTGAAAAAAAAGAAAAGAAAGAAAAGAAAAAAAATTAAAAGCAAGTTATTTGGTGGCAAAGTTATCACTGCTGGCAAGTATTCTTGGGGCAAATGGTCAACTCTTCAAAAAGGCTCAAGAAGAGACCATGATGCCTGTTTTTCACTATACCTTAGACAATATCTTATTACCTTGTGTGCATCAGCCAGCAACCATAGATAATGTACCTATCTTCTACCACTTTTTATCCATGGCAATTTCATAAAAGTTTAAGTATCTGTGACTCATTGTGGATGAATTTTAAGTTTGGTTCCTAGTGCTTCTCATACCCATCCTTCCTTTCACATACCATTCTTATCTACTAACTCTTCAGGAGTCAGCCTCGTGATGTACCTGTTTTTCCCTTGCATCTATGATCTTCCTTCTCATGATGGCACAAACTTTTCCCAAGCTGATTCATTTCCTCTTTCCCCCATTTCCTACCCCTTATTCCTTCTCTGCATGTCCTACTGCCCTGAAGCAGACTCTACACTTCTATCATTTTCAGGACCTTGCAGGCTTCTGCATGAGTATCGTTTCTAAAGAAGAAAATTACAAATTACAACCAAAGGCCAAGGAAGTGGAGGGAGAAACAACTTTATTTTCTTCAGAAACAGTAATGTTTATAAATTTGTTTATAGTAGTTTGTAAACTATTATCAGAAATAGTAATGTCTATAAACCACTTACTTTAAGAGTCAATCGGGAACTATGATGTGGGTGATAATAAAAGGAGAAATCTTACAAAAATTAACCTGGATGTTATGCTTGCTCTAAGATTAAGTTGCTTAGGGAAACAAATTCAGATTATCCAATGGCTTAACCTTCCTTCCTTCCTTTTGTGATGGCTAGGTTATAAAGAGTAGAGTCTTCTGTCCTGAAGGTAGCAGTAGTATGGTGGGTGCCTACAGGTCAATTATTGGTTTAGAAGAGATTCAGGCTCTTAACTTCTACATGTGCTTCCCAGGAGCAGAGACACTTTCTCAGCCCAGTGTGAGGACCACATTAGCTCAGAAAGTGTTCTCAGACCACTGGGTGCCCATTCTCAGTGTTAGAAACAGGAAGATCCTGGTTTCCTGGCAGAATTTATGGATCCTACAGCTTTCTCTCCATCAAACTTTAAGTCACAATAAGACAGGACTCTGGCATCACAGGCACAACCAGGAGAGGTCAGCATCCTTATGCTGACTCCTGTTCCTGGACATGGGTCTTAAGATCCAGTAGTTAGTAAATCTGTTGCTAAAGTCAGGGACTGGCTAGATCTCTCCACAGAAAAAAGCTCTCCAGCAGAAGAAAACTCTAAGGAACACATACACACTGACCTAAGGAAATGATATAACAGTTTTCCTACACACTCATAACACATCTCTTCCTTCCTGCGATGAGTACTACTTTTGTGTGTACTGTCTGATGACGAGTGACGGCAGAGTTTTTAGTGAAGCTTTTCTCACAGTGTGAACACCTGTAAGGCGTTTCACCAGTGTGGGTTTTCCGGTGGGCACTGAATTGGGAGCTATTGTTGAAGCTTTTCCCACACTCTGCACACTTGTATGGGCTCTCCCCAGTGTGGATACACCAGTGAGCACTGAACTGGGAACTGTTGTTGAATCTTTTTCCACAGAAAATGACTGGTAAGGCTTCTCCCCTGTATGGGTCCTGTGGTGGACAATGAGTCTGGAGCTCTGGTTGAAGCTTTTCCCACATTGCCCACACTGGTAGGGCCTCTCCCCTGTGTGAGTTCGTAGGTGGGCAGTGAGGTTGGTGCGCTCACTAAAGCCTTTCCCGCACTCATTGCACTTGTGAGGCTTCTCACCTGTGTGGATTCTCTGATGTCGCACAAGATAAGAGCCTCGGCTAAAGGTTTTCCCACATTCAGGACACTGAGATACTTTTTCCAGTTCGAGCGCTGGCTTGTGGGGACAGTGCACACTCTGAGAGCAGTTTCTCCCACACAGGGTATGTGTACAGGCTTTGTCCCTGGCATAAAAACTCTGGTGACTCATCTTCTCCTGGGATGGGTGTTTCTCCTCACTCTCCCTTGGTGAGTTTCTACATTGCCTTCTTGATGTAGGCTCACTCTCCAAGTCTTTTTGTAGTTCAGAGTGTGAAAAAACTTCTCCTCCAGACTTTCTCTGTAAAGCCTTGTTTATTTCTACTTCTGAATCATCCCATTTTAGATTTTCTTTTTTTATCTCATTCTTGATCTCAAAACCTGAAAGAAAACCCCACAGAAATACAATAGACTATAGAGAAGGAAAACAATGTAATGCAAAGAGTTATAACTGTACTATATAGAAGAAACATCTAATTGAAATTCTTCATAAGATTGTCTCCTGCTAATTAATAGCTTTTTATTTTCTAATTGTAATATTTTTGAGCTCCAAATTATTACAGGAAAATATGCCCTAAACTCCAACTTTTCTCCTATCTGTTTTTTTTGGATGTTCTGACACAATGACAAACTGAGGCAAGGCATCAAGCTCTATGTCATCTGCCAGTCTGTTTATAGGTATACTCTCAATTCTTGAGTAATCTAACTTCTGCCAGCAGAACAACAAAAGGCAACCCTGGGTTTGGCCAGCTCAAACAGGAAGAAAACAAGGTGCCAAGTACCCAGCCAGCACAGGCTCAGGCTGTAAAAGGCATTGCCATGCTAGAGAAGGAGGGAGAAGATGGAACCTGGTCTGGAGGCCTAACCAGCAATGTGAGGATGCAAAGTACTGAAACTCAATGGGAAAAGATGACATGAACTTAGTGAAAAGTTGGAAAATCCAAAATCAGGTCTCTCAAATGCAAGGGGAATAATCTTTAAATTCCGTGAAAACTAAAACTCCTGGCTTGGGTAGGGTCACACATCAAGATGATGAGGATGCCAGGCTCAGTGACAGCTCCCACTTGACTGCTAGGCTAATGGCCTCTAAAGTGGACTTTCTGATCCTTTGACCCATCAGAGTCAAGGGAGTCTTACCAAGTCTGTTTGGGAACAGCACTGGCAGGTCAAGTTTCCTGACTTCCTGGCCAGGATTGCTGAAGTCCTTTTCATCCCTGTCTGCACCATCCACAGTGCCATCTTCTACCTCTGCGGGCTTCCCGTTCTGGTGACTCAGCTCTCCAGCCTCGATATCATTTCCTTCTTGGTCAGGAATAGCATCGCTTGCCATAGGAGGCACAGAGGCCCAGGAGTTTGAAAGAGCATCCATTTCCTCATAAAAGATACAAGGCTCAGGCACACGGCCTCTCCTCACTTTGCAGTAACTCAACTGTAGGCTTTTGAACTTGGTTCGACACTGTTCTGGGGTCCGCAGAAAGCCCTGCTCCCAGAGTCGTTCCGCCATGGCCCTGTAGATCTGGCCGTTCTGCTGACAGGTCTGGAGTTTTCTATAAAACTGAGAACTACTAAGAATAGCCAGGAGTGTCCTGGTCTCTTCATAGCCCCAGGGCACACCTGTTGCTGGGAGACAAAGAATATGTCAATCAGATCTGTCAGTTAGATCAGGGAGGACTGTACATACTGCAGTGTGGGGTTTTAGCAGCTTAAAAAGTTATATCCTGGTTTCTCAAACTATGCCACAACTGGCTACTGTTATTTCTAGGAAGAAATCTCACTGTGGCCTTTTTTCTAAAACATGAAAATTTGAAGTATAATACAAAAGACATTCCCTCCACTGAGAAGGACTTGCAGGGTTATTTACTAAAGCTGCCTTTTTAATTTTTCTTTAATTATCCTCAGTCCTACTCATTTCCCCTGGAGAGATGGCTGGCAATAAGTGTAGTGGCTTGCCTGCCTTGACAGTTGTGAGACTTCCTGAGGGTGGCCACATAAGAGGACACAGTGAACACGTGACGCTCAGAGGAAAGCAAAGATTCAGAGGAGCGAGGAGCTGGTTTTAAGGATAGATATACCTCTTCCCTCCCCGATACATGAATACCTCCTCATCTGGCCCATCTCTCTCTGTTTATATCTCCTGTCATCCTTGTAGATACAAGAAACTAAATGACAGCAGTTAACCAAGGTAAGAGTAAGTAGTAAACATCTGAGGAGCAGTTCAGGATGACTGGCTCAAGAACTCTCACCACACACTCCTGCTGACCATCTGGGCCAGTTCATAAGGACTGATTTGACTAGAGCTGTCCCAACAAGTGCATTTCAACATCTGGTAGTGATGCTCTCAAGGGCACCAGCCTCTTCTTGTCACCCACCCTACTCCACACTGAGCTGCCATTACCTTATGCCTGGATCACTGCCATAGCCTATCTGGTCTTCTTGCTTCCACTCTGGACCTCCTACAGTCTACTTTCAACCTAGCAGCCAGAGGGAGTCCCCTCCTTTGTTACTCAATTCAACTAACACTCACTGAGTCCCTACAATACCAATTTCTGAGAAATGTAAATATGAATATGACATGAACCCTGCCTTCAAGGAGGTCACAGTCCTGTAGAAGTCTCTACACCAAAAAATAGACAGAAATAAATGTTTACGTAAAGTGCCAAATAAAAAATACTCAAAGTGGTCTTTTTTTTTTTTTTTTTTTTTTTTAAGACAGGGTTTCACCGTGTTGGTCAGGCTGGTCTTGAACTTCCGACCTCAGGTGATCCGCCTGCCTTGGCCTCCAAAGTGCTTGGATTACAGGAGTGAGCCACCATGCCCGGCCTCAAAGTGGTCTTTTAAAAAATATTACTCCTCTGTCCAGAACCGCACAAAACTCCCCCATTTGACTCAGAATAAAAAAGTCCTTCATGTAGGGCCTCACGATCCTGTATTAATACTTCTCAAGTTATCTGTGAAAAACAGAAGTCTTGTGCTTATTTCTTTTGTAAAATACAATAAAAATGCAACTGAATTTCAATGTCAAATTGTTATAAAAGTTTCTAATTGCTCCCTCTCGGTCTCAGCTGGCTGCACTCATTTGATCTGGCTTTCTGAGCTCATTTTCTCATCACTCATGAGTGCACTCTGTGCCAGTGAACTGGCCTCTGTGTCCACCTTGCTCCAGCCCGAGCCATTTTGTCTGTCTTACACCCTTCCTCCATGTATTATATGGCTGCAAGGCTCATCTCTCCTCCTTCTGCAAGTCTTTTCACATGTCATTTTCTCATTGAGGGCGACCCTGAGGACCCAAACTGAAAACGGCAAACCAACCTCTGTCCTTCTCTCCCATCGTGCTTATAGCCCTCTAACATCTTCTAGCGCTTACTGATTATGCTGTGGTCTGTCTCTTCCCACAGGGCAGGAATCTTTATCTGTTTGTTCACTTTTGTATCCCTAATGACCTAGAACTAGGTCTGAGATACCGTAGGCACTAAATTAATATTTGTGGAAAGAATGATTTGTCCTCCCACATTCTCTGTTTCAATTCTTATCTCTAATCTTTCAGGATCCTGATCTTGAAGGACAGCTTCACTGGATATAGAAAAAAAGAAAAAAAAAAAGGATCCTGAATGATTGACAAGAAACCCAAAGTATGTAAGGAATACAAGCCCTCATTCAATAAGCCTAATGTAGAAATTAAAGTTAAAGCCACCATTACATTAATTACTCAGAACAGATCAATCCATAGAGACAGAATGAAGACTGGTGTCTGCCAGGAGTTTGCAGAGGGAGGATGGGGAGAAACTGCTGGATGGTTGTAGGATCTTATTTTGGAGTGATGGAAAGGTTCTGGAACTGGACAGAGGTGGTAATTACACAACACTCTGAATGTGCTGGATGCCAAAGAATTGTTCACTTTACAGTGGTTAATTTTATGTCATGTGAATTTCACCTCAATAAGTTAAAAATCCCAAGTTCAAAAATAAAAGAGCCTTCAAGGCTCTTTTATATGTCACCTTATTGTATTATCCATATATATTTAGTAATACAAATCTCAATACAAAGCTCAAAAAGACACTATACTCTCCTGCAACTGGACAAGATAAGGTGCAGAAGAAGCCTGAAGAAGCAACAAGAAACGGCACATGCTGAAGCCAGGAAACTAAGAGTTCCTGGTAAAGGAGGGGAGGGATGGCAGTGTCACAGGGCCTGTGGAGAGCCTTGTGTAGTCCCTCCCACCCTGGGCTTGGCCGTGTGACTGACTTTGGCCAGTGGGACACTGGCAAACACAGTGCCAGCAAAGGCTCAGAAGCACTTGCACACAGAGGCTGCTCCTCCTGGAACACAGGAAAGCACAGTGAGCCTGCACCCACCTGAGACCCAGCTGAGCTCCTAGCTGGTGGCCATCATCAACTGCCAGCCAGGTGACTGAGGTCATGCTGGATCTTCCAACCTCAACACCTCAGCCGACATCTTGAAGCAGAAGAACCACTCAGTCAACCCACAGAATGGTGAGAAATAAGGGTTTTTACCACCAAGTTTTAGGGTGGTTTGTGTTGCAGCAGTAAGCACAGTACTGGTTACTGATGTGGCAGTCATTTGCATGTGTTCTAAGGAATATACCCACCCTGCGGCTGCAGTGGAACCTGATTCCTAGACTAATGATAACCTTTTGAATTCACAGTCACCAGTCCAGGGCATCACCAAACACTGCTCATCCAGGGTAACAGCATCTTCATTCTTTATGTTCTATTAACAAAATCTGGATATAGCACCTACTCAGATAATTCACTACTCTGGAAACAGAAACATACCTGGCTTTGGCTTTCAAATTTCACACTGAAAATAAAATTCCCTGGGTGACCCAGACAACCTAAGAGTAGATAGTACTTTCCCTATATATGTCACCTGCACATGGTAAAATTAACTGCTTTTACCCCAACAATGCCCCCAGCTGTAAGGGACAGGCACCCCAAGAAAGAGGAACCACAGTGTGGGAGGTGTGGTTTGCATAAAGGCAATCAGTACCAGGACACAGGGGCAAAGAGGTCCTCACCCAAGGGGCTCTGGAGCATGGGGTGGTGGTGAGGGCTCCCAGCTGCCTGGCCTGTCTGCTTGTCATCAGTTTGGGAGCTACCTGTGTCCTCTCTTGTGCCCAGATCCTCCACCTCTTTCTGAGTCCATGGGCCCTGGCCCGGCCCTTTGGCCCTTTGGCCTCTCTGAACAACTGAACACATCCACCTGGACCTGGAGGGAAGATGGATCCTTACCCAGCGAGACATGTCTGTCCTTCCTCTGTGTGGCACCCCTGTAGAGGGCCCTTCGTGCAGGGCCTGCGTGCATCCATTCTTGCTGACAGAGGGATACAGCTCTGTCGTCACACGTGGCTGGTCCCTGTAACAACACTGAAGCTGCTGCTACCAATAAAATAGCACCAGTCTGGCCTGGGGTGGGGGCAGAGACAGGATCACAGTTGTCAGATCAGGGGCAAAGCAAATGCAGGGGGGTCACCCCCCTGTGGGACAGGTGTAGAGCCATGTGATGATGTCAGAGTAGACAGAATCAAAACAACCCAAGAAGCCCCAGGGACCACACAGAATCTTTCTCATGTCTCTGGAAAAGAAGGGGGGTTTGGAGGTGAGAGTGGGTACTTAGGAAACAGAAGGCATCAACCACAGCTCACCTGGAATCCAGCTGTCCAGACCACAGCACCTGTCTCCTGGTCGTGGAGACCTGCGTTTTGGGGCAGATTCCTGGGAGCCTGAGGAGCAAGCCAGGCTGGGGGAAAAAACAGCCACTATTAGAGGGCGGCTTCCAAACAACAGCACAGAGCAGAAGCTCTCAAAGTGTGCTCCTGGGCCAGCCCCATCAGCAGCCCCTGGCAACCCATCAGAAATACAGATTCTGGGGCCTCACCTCAGATCCTCTGAATCAGAAGTTCTGGAGGTGGGGCCTGGGACTCTTATCACACCCCTACCTCCAGATGAGACTGAGACAAACTCAAGTTTGATAACCACTGTCAGAGCCCGCGGCCTCTGTGAGTTGAGAAGCTCCTTTCATGAGATTCCTCTTGGCATAAGAGCGTTAATATGTTTTTTCATTTTAAGGAAAAATATATATGTCAGGGGAAAAAAAGAGAATCATAGTGGGAAACAAAAATCTCTCCATAGCCCTGCCACCCAAAGATAACCACAGTACTCTTTCATAATACCACAGTAATAGAAACTTTTATATTTTTCAGGCCAAGATAATACATTTTTCTCAAATCTCCAACTTCAAGACTTGTACAAATATGACTGTGACATCACTTAAAAAAATAGGAAAAAAAATTTTAAAAACAATTGTACAAATAAAATGAATCATGTTTACGACTTGTTAATGGAACTTCAGGGGCAACTCAAAGGTATGTGAACCCTGGGAAGGGAACAACACTCCAGATCTGTGAGTGGCCCAGGCCTGGAAAGCACAGGGAGCCCAGCCTGGAACACAGTGAGTCCTGCTTCTCTTTATTCACAGCCCCTGCTGTCCCAGAGCCTTGGAAATCACACACCAGAGAGCACAGGTGTTCCCAAAGATCAAAAGGAAATAAATGCTAAGTGGCAAAGTTTACAAAGATGTTGACAAGAGTATTTACTTTGCTTAAAAAAATACTAAAATTGGCCAGACGTGGTGGCTCACATCTGTAATCCCAGCACTTTGGGAGGCCAAAGCTGGTGGATTACTTGAGGTCAGGAGTTCAAGACTAGCCTGCCCAACATGGCAAAACCCCGTGTCTACTAAAAGTACAAAAAATTAGCTGGGCATGACGGCGGGCGCCTGTAGTCCCAGCTACTCAGGAGCTGAGGCAGTAGAATCACTTGAACCCGGGAGGCAGAGGTGGTAGTGAGCCAAGATCACGCCACTGCACTCCAGCCTGGGCAACAAGAGCAAAACTCCGTCTCAAAAACAAAACAAAACAAAAAAAACCTAAAATCTCTTAGACAATTTTCCACTTTACCAACACAGGTTTGCCTACTTAAACATCATCAAGACACAGTGTTTTCCAGGCTGGGTGTGGTGGCACATGGCTGTAATTCCAGCACTTTGCGAGGCTGAGGTAGGAGGATTGCTTGAACCCAGCAGTTCGAGGCTGCAGTGAACTATGATGGTACCACTGCAGTCCAGCCCAAGCGACACAGCAAGACCCTGTCTCTTAAAAAAAATTACCTAGCAACCTGTAATGGCTGCTTTCAACTAAACAGAAAAGGCAGCAAGTATCTAGCCAATGGAAAAAGACTTTTAAAGTACAGAACCTTGGTATATCCATGCAACAGAATATTATTCAGCCATCAAAAGGAACAAAGTACTCATACATGCTCAAAACATGAAAAGTGAAAGAAGGCAGACACCAAAGGTCATATCATGCATGTGAGCTCCACTTATATAAAATGTCCAGAACAGGTAAATCCATGAAGACAGAATGAAGAGCAACTGCTTAATGGGTACAGAGTTTCCTTTTCAGGATGATAAAACTCAGGTGATGGCTGCATCACACTGTGGATGTACCAAGCATCACTGAATTGTTCGCTTGGAAATGGTTAATTTTATGTTACGTGACCTTCACCTCAATTGAAACATTTCTTTTTTGGGAGAGACAGAATCTTGCTATGATGCCCAGGCTGGTCTCAAACTCCTAGGCTCAAGTGATCCTCCTGCCTGAGCCTCCCAAAGTGCAGAAGTTACAGGCATGAGCCATCACACCCAGCCCAGATTTTTTTAATTAAAAAAGTTTTCTAAAACAGTTAAGACAAGTAAAAACAAAAAATAGAGCTCTGGAAGAAAGGCAAAAATAATAATGTATTCTGGAAAAGATTAGCTGGATGGGGAAGGGGACATAATGTCTTCAAGTATATGAAGAACTGCTGTGCAGAAAGTGAGTGAGGGTGACCATGTTCACCTTTAATGACACCTGATTCTTAAGTAACAGAATTGTAATAAAAAAGAATTATACTACCACATAAAGAATCTCTGTCCCTTTTTTTTTTTGACGATGGAGTCTCACTCTGTTCCCCAGGCCAGAGTGCAGTGGTCCAATCTCGGTTCATTGCAACCTCTGCCCCCCACCCCACCAGGTTCAAGTGAGTCTCCTGCCTCAGCCTCCTGAGTAGCTGGCATTACAGGTGCCCGCCACCACACTTGGCTAATTTTTTGTATTTTAGTAGAGACGAGGTTTCTCTGTGTCACCCAGGCTGGTCTCAGACTCCTGATTTCATGGTCTGCCCGCCTCAGCCTCCCAAAGTGCTGGGATTACAGGTGTGAGCCACCATGCCCAGCCTCTCTGTCCCTACTTTGCCATTACACTCAACAGAAATTTGTAATCTTGCTTTTGGATATATTTTTTATTTTTTTGAAATGCAGTCTCACTCTGTGGCCCAGGGCAGAATGCAGTGGCATGATCTCAGCTCACTGCAACCTCTACCTCCTGGGTTCAAGCAATTCTGCCTCAGCCTCCTAAGTAGCTGGGATTATAGGCATGTGCCACCACACCTGGCTAATTTTTTGTATTTTCAGTAGAAACGGGGTTTCACAATGTTGGCCAGGCTAGTCTTGAACACCTGACATTGGGTGATCTGCCTGTCTGATCTCCCAAGGTGGTGGGGTTACAGGCATGAGCCACCGTGCCCGGCCACTTTTGCGATATATTTCAAAGGCATTTCATCTGGAACGCTTGGGTGGACCCAGTTCAGACCTTTGTTTCCAATAAATGATTGTTCCTCACCTGTCTCAGGTGAGAACAGAGGCTTCTGCTTACCTTCTGACTGTTCCTCTGGTCTTTGGTGTGAGCTCTGTGATCCCTTCAAAGTCAGCCCCTCTGGATGACCTTCCTGTTTCCAGTGGTATCTCAGTGATTCTCTGGTTGCTCCCAAAGGGGCCATCTCCTCCATGAGTCCTTTCAGGTCTTTCTCAGAATCTGGGACCTGAGAACAGACCCCACGATCCGTCACTACAAATTTCTGCCTAAGTTGCACTTTACAACTCCTAAGAGTGGCATTAAAAATGTTTAACATAAGGAAGCAGAAGAGAAGCAGCTAGAAGCCACTGTATTGCTGCTGTAATAAAATAAAAAATAATAGAATTAGGTCTTTGAGGGTGCAGTAGCTCATGCCTGTAATCCCAGCACTTTGGGAGCCTGAGGTGGGTGGAGCACATGAGGTCAGGAGTTCAAGACCAGTTCTGGTAACATGGTAAAACCCCATCTCTACCAAAAATACAAACATGAGGCCGGGCGTGGTGGCTCATGCCTGTAATCCCAGCACTTTTGGGAGGTCAAGATGGGCAGATCATGAGGTCAAGAGATGGAGACCATCCTAGCCATGGTGAAACTCTGTCTACTAAAATACAAAAAATTAGCCAGGCATGGCGGCATGCACCTATAGTGCCAGCTACTCAGGAGGCTGAGGCAAGGGAATCACTTGAACCTGGGAGATGGAGGTTGCAATGAGCCAAGATCACACCACGACACTCCAGCCTGGCGACAGAGCAAGACTCCATCTCAAAAAGGAAAAAGAAAAAAACAGGCTGGGCACAGTGGCTCACGCCTGTAATCCCAGCAATTTGGGAGGCCGAGGTGGGTGGACCACGAGGTCAGGAGATTGAGACCATCCTGGATAACATGGTGAAACCCCATCTCTACTAAAAAAAAAATACAAAAAATTAGCTAGGCATGGTGGCGTGCGCCTGTAGTCCCAGCTACTTGGGAGGATGAGGCAGGAGAATCGCTTGAACCCAGGAGGCGGAGGTTGCAGTGATTCGAGATTGCGCCGCTGCACACCAGCGTGGGCAATACAGCAAGATTCTGCCTTAAAAAAAAAAAAAAAGAATTAGGTCTTTGGAAGTGGTTAAGATTATTTATATGAAAGCACCTAGCATAGAGCCTGACATACCAGAACTGTTAAAAATCGGAATATATTTGTTAGAAGAAAGAATGTCAGTTTTCATTTCAGCAAGCCTCCATGACTCAGCACTAGGCCATTTCCTGTCCCCCCATATCCAATATCAGTCTGCCTTCAAGAGACCTTGAGGCTGGGCGCAGTGCCTCATGCCTGTAATCCCAGCACTTTGGGAGGCCGAGGCAGGTAGATCACAAGCTTAGGAGTCCGAGACCAACCTGGCCAATACGGTGAAACCCTGTCTCTACTAAAAGTAAAAGATTAGCCGGATGTGGTGGTGGGTGCCTGTAGTCCCAGCTACTCGGGAGGCTGAAACAGGAGAATTGTTTGAACCTGGGAAGTGGAGGTTGCAGTCAGGTAGGTACTCCAGCCTGAGCGACAGAGTGAGACTCCATCTCAGAAAAAAAAAAGACCTCGAATTGGTCCTCTTTCTCCATCCCCTGGCTCCATCTGGGTCCAGGACACTATCTGCTGTCTGCATCCTCTCTACTGCTGGACCCTTCAATCCATTCTCTCTACATGGAATCCAGTGTGATCTCTTTAAAATCTAAGGTCCTGGCTGGGCGCGGTGGCTCACGCCTGTAATCCTAGCACTTTGGGAGGCCGAGGTGGGTGGATCACCTGAGGTCAGGAGTTCATGACCAGCCTGGCCATCATGGTGAAACCCCATCTTTAAAAAAAAAAAAATCTAAGGTCCTGTCCCCTGTAGTAACAACACTCTCCAGTGGCTTCCCACTACACACAAAATAAAATCCAAACTCCTCTTTGCAGCCTAAAAGGCCCAGCATGACTCTGCCGTGCCTCCCCCCTTTCTCTCATATCACTCTTTCCGGGTCTCTGGGCTCCAGCCACAAGCGCGCCCTTCTTCCTCTCAAACCTGACACGTCCCCTCCCACCTTAGGCTCTTGGTGTGTGCTGTGCCCTCTGCCTGGAGTCCTCTCCTCCCAGCTCCTGAGACAACCGGTTCTTTCCCCTGCTTCAGTGTCATCTCAGAGACACTGCCTCACAGCCTATCTCCCAGCACTCCAGTTACCATATCACTCTACTCATTTCCTTCCAAGCACTCATCTGAAACCATCTTTATGGTTTACTTTTGATTTACGATTGTGTTTCCTCTCATGGACTGCAGGCTCCAGCAGGCCAGGGGCCATGCCTGTCCTGTTCACTGTAAAATCCCCAATATCATAGTCACTTAAAATCAACTTTTGTCTTCCAGAGCCATCTTTATTCTTTAAGTCCCATGCTTGTAACATCCTTAAAATGAGGAGAGATACTGAGAGGTAAGTGGGATCCTGAGAAATTCTATCAACCTCTATTACTACTTCCCACCTTCACTTCTTGCTCTCTGCTGTCATGATAGGTGATATGGTTTGGCTGTGTCCCCACCCAAATCTCATTTTCATTTGCGGTTCCTATAATCCCCATGTGTCGTGCGAGGGAACCGGTGGAAGGTAACTGAATCATGGGGGCAGTTTCTCCCATACTACTCTAGTGATAGTACATTCTCACGAGATCTGATGGTTTTATAAAAGTCTTTCCCCTTCGCTCAGTTCTCATTCTTCTCCTTCCTGCTGCCATGTGAAGGATGTGTTTGCTTCCCTTCTGACATGATTATGTTTCCTGAGGCCTCTCCAGCCATGGGTAACTGTGAGTCAAGTAAACCTCTTTTCTTTATGAATTACCCAGTCTCAGGTATGTCCTTATAGTAGCGTGAGAACAGACTAATACAATAGGTTTCAAACAGGTGTTTAACCAATACATTCCTGCACTGTCTTCTTTTATATTAAGAGTGTGGGCTGGGCACAGTGGCTCAACACTTGTATTCCCAACACTTTGGGAGGCTGAGGTGGGTGGACTGCCTGAGCTCAGTAGGTCAAGACCAGCCTTAGCAACATGGCAAAACCTCATCTCTAATAAAAAACAAAAAAATTAGCTTGGCATGGTGGCGTGCACCTGTAGTCCCAGCTACCTGGGGTCTGAGGCAAGAGGATCACTTGAGCCCAGGAGGTTGAGGCTACAGTGAGCCACATTCATGCTACTGCACTCCAGCCTAAGTGACAGAGCAAAACCCTATCAAAAAAAAAAAAAAGTGTGGTTCTGAGATGGTTAAGGGTAAGAAGGGGAGAGAACATCAAACAGAGAGATGGAAGGGGAAATGGGCTAGGATGATGATTAGCCTATTGGGATTCCCACTCTATAATAGTTCAGTTCTCCAAGTTCTACCTTCATACAAGTGCTCAATCTTACTTATGAGTAAGAGTCCCAATCCCACAGATTTCAGACTAATTTCCTCAACTTCTTCCCTGATACATCACCACCAAGCTACTTTTTCCCTCTATAAATTAAAGTATTAAATCCTCAATCCCACCAAATTTCATCTATACCCCCCTTCGCCATTCCTCTTCCCACAGACGGTGCACATCCCTGCCTCACAAGCATGTCTGCTGCCTAGTTCCTTCCCACTCCAGCCATGCAGACTCTGGCATGCAGTGAGCTGCTTCCTGCTCTGATCACAGACCCACTCAGGCCAACCAACGTTCCTCTGACCTGTGTCCTCCATTACTCTAGGCCTCTCCCAGACTTACCCAATTTCAGTTGCCTTCCTCCTACAAACTCTTCCACAACTGAAGCTGGCGTATTGCTTCTCCTCTTCCTGTGCCTTTCCCACCTCCCTTCTCTCAGAAGATATAAGCTGGTTACACTGATCAGATCTCAGACCTAGTCCTGACCATAAGAGGATATTTTATGAACCCATCAGTGTCCCAACATGAACACAATCCTGGCAGCAAGAACCAGGGCAAGGCCTGGCCCTGATATACTTTTGTTGAGCGTACAACACATGGCACTCTACCCTCAAGCTTCAAGCAAGAAACTAGATTTTCAGTCACCAACATCTCTAGTTTTCTTCATCCCCTGAGTGAAAGATAGTTGTCCTTTCCCTGGTCTTGTTTTTGATAATTTTTCTGAGTGTTTTTACCACTTTAATTAGGGACTTCAAACATTACTAAATATATGAATGTCTAACAGCTGTATCCACAGATGAGAAATTCTTCCTGTACAATAAAAGCATAGGACCAACCCAAGACAGCCAAAACCTGTGGCCAGCAGAGGGCTACTGTGTGTTTCTCAACCAAGCACCTCTTCAGCAACTGGATTCCCCTACTTCTTCATTACCAAAACCACAAAGTTCCAACTTCCTTTTCTCACCTGCTGTCCAGGAGCTCTCTGTACATCCTCAACCAGAGCCACAGCTTCATCGCCGTTTTCTGGATGCTGCTCCCTCACCCAGGTCTGGATCTCCTCTGGCAAGACAGTGAGAACCTGCTCCAAAACCAGTAACTCCAGGATTTCCTCTTTTGAGCGTGTCTTAGGCCTCAGCCATGACAACAGAGTTCCCAGAGTTTGCTAAAAGCTTCATGGGGGCCAGTTACCTCCTGGTAGCAAAACTGCCTGAAGCGCTGACGGGAGACCTCAGAGTCAGGGCTGTTACCTTGGGGGACTGATTTCTGGCCCCGTGTGGGATCTCTGCTTGAGGATGAGTGTGCCTGAAGACTATTTGCTGCAGCCATCATTTGCTTCAACAAACTGGCTTACTCTGTGGCCACTGTATCCCCAGAGATCAGATTACATCTCTTCTCACATCACTGGGAAGCCATGTTCTCCTACAAGGAGTGTCTTTCTGGAATCCGTGGGACATGAGAGTGTCAGAGATGTGCAGAGACTCACAGCTGAAAAAAAAAGGGCTCAACCTTGAAGGATGTCTGAAGAGGATGGAAAAAGACATCATAAACCTATCGCACATTCCTTCACTCTGGTTCTTGTGATTTACTTTCTATCCCTTTCCTTTACTCCGTCCACAAATCCACGCCGAGGATCCAAAACACTAGAAATGTTGAAACTGCCTTTGCAAAAACCGTTAACAGTGAGAAGATTATGACACTAAAAGAGGTATGATCTTACCAACTCCATCTTGCTTTTATCCTCCCATCTGCCCGTGGGCATTCCTGGGTGTGGGCCAAGATAGCTTTGGGAAAAATTTAGTTTATAGTTTGAATAATAATAACCTTTCCTCAAATTTAATTGCCTTTGTAAAATTAATTAAAGACTACCAGGTTAGAAGGATGAGGGGCTTGAATTCTGCTAAGATGTAGGCATAATTAAATGATTATCTGGAGGTCACAAGAGTTGCAACTTCTGCCATTAAATAACATCACTATTGTAGAACCTAAGATTGGCCTTGTGAGATGTCTTTTCAGGCTTTTGATTTCTGACACCAGGCGGCCCCACCCAGACCAGGGACTGCTCTGTGGCTCCCACCCAGAAGCGCACTCAAGGGCTGTTTCCCCCAGCCCTGTGAATGCATTCCCGATCAATCAGCATTCCCCTTCCCTACACACCTGCCTGCCAAAGCCCTAGCCTCTGAATCTCCAGGGAAGCTGACTTGAATGAAAAAACTTCAGTCTCCCAGTTAGCTGGTTCTGTATGTATTAAACTCTTCCTCTGTTGCAATTACCCTGTCTTGATAAACGGGGTTTATCTAGGCAGTGGGCAGATGAACCCCCTGGGTGGTTACAATACCAAAAAATATAGTGTTCTCCCCAGCCAAGATTCTGTGTCTGCTAGTGAGTTACTCAAACTGTTCTGACAATGTGGTTCACCTGTTCCTTCCATTCTTCCTTCACCTACTTAGGTCTTTTTCCTGTCCTTCCCTATCCTCAAGAAGCCTGGACTCATGTTCTGTATGCCACCCTCTCCTCCAGGGAGAACTAGTATGTGTGTGCTTCATTAACTTCTTCATCACTTTTACTCTACGGACACACAACATGGATAAGCAACTGTTCAGGTTTGCTGTATGTTTTTATTTTCCAGCATTCCTTCCCCACTTCTGATAGCAGCATCTTCTTCCTTTGTGAAAAAGTTCCTCTCATTGGTTCTGGTGGGGGCATTAATTACAATACCCGCCTCCGCAGAGGTGGCCATATGACACACAGCTGGGCCTATCAAAATTCTTTTATCTGGCCAGCTGCGGTGGCTCACGCCTGTAATCCCAGCACTTTGGGAGGCTGAGGCAGGCGGATCACGAGGTCAAAAGATTGAGATCATCCTGGCCAACAAGGTGAAATCCCGTCTCTACTAAAAATACAAAAATTAGCTGGGTGTGGTGGCATGCACCTGTAGTCCCAGCTACTCAGGTGGCTGAGGCAGGAAAATCACTTGAACCCGGGAGGCGGAGGTTGCAGTGAGCCGAGGTCACGTCACTGCACTCCACCCTGGCGCCTGGTGACAGAGTGAGACTCTGTCTCAAAAATAATAATAATAATTTTAGGCCGGGCGTGGTGGTTCACCCCTGTAATCCAAGCACTTTGGAGGCCAAGGCAGGCGGATCACCTGAGGTCGGGAGTTCAAGACCAGCCTGATCAACATGGTGAAACCCCGTCTTAAAAAAAAAAATTTTTAAATAGAGGTTAACTTTTGTACTTTTTGTAGGGATGAGGTTTCACTATGTTGTCCAGACTGGTCTCGAACTCCTATGCTCAAGTGATCCTCACACCTTGACCTCCCAGCTGGCACCTGGCCAAGGCAGTATTTTTAAATTAGTTTGTGTTGGGTGTTAACTACTTAAAACACAGATTAAAGCAGAAAGTAATTTATATATTCTACAAGAGCTGATATACCTTCACTACCTGGTATTACAATGGATCCAGCATGCATAACAGTATGAAGATACTCAAGCAGTACTGAGCTGCACTTTAAAATGGTTAAGATGTGTCAGGCGTGGTGGCTCACACCTGTAATTCAAGCACTTTGAAGGCCAAGGCGGGCGGATCACCTGAGGTCGGGAGTTCAAGACCAGCCTGACCAACAATGGTGAAACCCCATCTTTAAAAAAAAAAAAAAGAAAAAAATGGTTAAGATGGTAAATGTTATGTTTTTTAAAAAATTAAATAGGCCGGGCACGGTGGCTCACACCTGTAATCCCAGCACTTTGAGAGACTGAGGAGAGTGGATCACGAAGTCAAGAGTTCAAAAGCAGCCTGGCCAAGACAGTGAAACCCCATCTCTATAAAATAATTTATATATATATATATAAAACTTCTAATTCTTTTTTTTTCTTCACCAGAATCTCCCTTAGTAATTTTTTAGTTATATTTTAAAAATGGATTTGGGTTCCTTTTTCTCAAAGAACCTGAAGTGCCTTCACTTAACTTCTCTACATTTCAGTGCTGCTAGAGATAGAGAAATCAAGGGCATTATTATTGTTAGCACTGCGTTTCAGTCAAAGAGAAGAAACTGAGAGCGATGAAGTATCTTGCTTAAAGCATCACATAGCATAGCTCCTAGGTAGCAAGGCCAGGACTAGAACCTGCACGCCTTGCCTTGCAGATGTTCTCACATCCTGTACCTTACCTGGCTGAAGAATAATTTAATAAATGCTCTTCTAACTTCATGCAGGAGGCGGAACCTAGACCCCTCTTGACCCCTTACATCCCACTCATCGTTAAATTTTAAAATGATGTTCTCTGAAAATTTTACTTTATTCTAGCGATGGCCCTAACGCTCGGAAAAAAATGCAGCATGAGGATGGAGAGCCAGGCTGATAGGTTTTTCACTTAGCAACTATTTATTTAGTACTCAGAACGCACTCGGTGCTAGGGTCAGGCACTGTGGATGAGTAGGGAGTGGGCGAGACAGGGACGAGATGAGCAGGATCAAGCCCAGGGCGTCCCGGGGCACCGGCGCTCCGGCTCCAAGTGATGCGCGCAGTGGAGGCGGGGCACGGTGATCGCGGAGCATCTGGGGGCTACCGGCCTGAAGGAGGCCGCCACTCCCACGGAGACGCCCATCGGAGCCGGACCCAACGCCTTGGAGAAGACTCCCAGCGGGGAGGGGCTCCGCGGCAGTCGCAGGGCCCAGCCGCTGGTCCCGCCGGCCGCGAGGAAGCGGAGGACTCACCAGATACCAGCACTCGCGACTCCCCAAACTCCCTCATCCTCCTGGCCGGAAGTCAATTGCGCGATCCGCGCTGCTCAACCGCCCACTACGCACGCCCGCAAGCCGAGCAGCCGGACTGCAGCTCCCGGGATGCACTGCGATGGCATTGACAGACGCAGCAGCCAATAGACGGTAGATGATACCCTCGAGGAGCCAATTCCTTGGGTAGGAGGCGGGTCCTCTCGGTAGTTCCTCAGCAGCCAGTGGGCGTCTCCGCGGCGAGAGGCATGGACCCCGCCCCCAACCCGTGCTCGCGGGTGCCGGGTCCCGAGTCCTCCGGTCCCGACTTCCCAGAGAGGTGAGTCCGCTGCAGGTGGGTGCTTGACGCCGGGCAGCTCGAGGTAGTGTTGTCGCAGGCGCCAGCCCGAGCTCGCACCGGCCGTGGAGTTCAGCTGCGCAGTGGGTTGCGGCAGCTTCGCCAGGCCCGGGGCTGGCTGGGCCGCTGGGCCGCCCTGGAGGCCAGAGCCGCCGGGCCTGCGGCGCCTCGGCAGCGAGCAGCCGCCTCGCTCTCGTGCAGGAGGCTCTCCGCTACCTCACACCCCCGGCTGACGCTGGGCCTTGCTCGGTTGTACTGTTTAGCTCCCGAAGACATGCGTCAGGTTGGTTTCCGCCGGGACGCGGGAGAGTTGGGGCAAGCTGCCTGTGACAGCTTGAACTTTTCTTAGGGATTCCGCTCCACCCGCCGGTGAGAGCGTATTTCTCATTTCACCCGAGACCTGTGTGCTGGCTACTGAAATAAAAGAAGTATTTTTTCCTCAGAGCCCTTTTAGGACGTTATGACTTTTCTCCTTTGCAAAACTGCAAAAAAACTGACAGGAAGACAAAACTCTTCCCACTCCCAGAGATCGCGTTTTCTTTGGTTTGGGGGAAAGACTAGCAAGTGAGGAGGTTTTGTCTCTGCATCCCGTTCTCCTTAGCATCCTGAGAGAACCTTCGTTTCTAGCGTCTTTCTAGCATTAGAGAGACTTCTCCAGGGTCATGATCACAAAGGCTTAACCCATTACAAGGAGAGAGTTGTCTCCTGATCCCCAAAATGGCAGCTAAAATGGAGATAACGTTGAGCTCCAACACTGAAGATTCCTCCAAGCAAGAGAGACACATAATAACAAAACTAGAAGAGAAACGGGAGCCTACTCCGCAAAAAAACTGCCCGGATCCTGAGCTCTGCCGCCAGAACTTCAGACACTTTTGTTATCAAGAGGTGTCTGGACCCCAAGAGGCGCTCTCCCAGCTCAGACAGCTCTGCCGTCAGTGGCTGCAACCTGAGCTGCACACCAAAGAGCAGATTTTGGAGCTCCTGGTAATGGAGCAGTTCCTGACCATCCTGCCCCCGGAGATCCAGGCTCGGGTCAGGCATCGATGTCCAATGAGCAGCAAGGAGATTGTGACCCTCGTGGAAGATTTTCACAGAGCATCCAAGAAACCAAAGCAGTGGGTAAGGAGGGTCGAGGGTCCTCTCCCATGAGCCTGGGCATTTCTTTTTCATCTGAGTAATGTTTGGTATCTGGATCTCTCCCTGTTCAAGGACTGAGTCTCAGAAGTGGACTGGATGGCTTCAGAAGTTGCTTCCAGCCTCTATCTGGGAACCTACCCTGAGTTGTAACAGGTTTTTACAAAACCCAACTACTGGCCAGGTGCGGTGGCTCACTTTGAGAAGCAGAGGTGGGCAGATCACCTGAGGTCGGGAGTTCGAGACCAGCCTGACCAACATGGAGACACCCTGTCTCTATTAAAAATAAATTATCCAGGCATGGTGGCACATGCCTGTAACCCCGGCTCTTCACGAGGCTGAGGCAGGAGAATCACTTGAACCCGGGAGGCGGAGGTTGCAGTGAGCCGAGAGCCAGCCATTGCACTCCAGCCTGGGCAACAAGAGTGAAACTCCATCTCAAAAGAAAAAAAAAAAAAACTCAACTGCTGATACCCAGTGAAGCAGTAGAGGACCAAGGTTCTCAACATTCTTTTATGCACCTTGTGTCACCAGAAATAATTGTAAGCTTCTTGAGTCTTTTATGTCAGATCTTCCCCAAACTCATTTTCTTAGTTTTCCTACAATCAGAATTCTTAGCAGTCAGGATCACCCTTTTGGGTAGCAGTTGGACTTTGGGGAGCTTCATTTCATTGGAAGTTCTAGCTTATTGTCTTTCCAGTGTTTAGCTTATTGTATTTTTTTTTTTGAAATGGAGTCTTGCTGTGTTGCCCAGGCTGGAGAGCAGTGGCACTATCTCAGCTCACTGCAACCTCCGCCCACCTCAGGGTTAAAGCAGTTCTTGTGTCTCAGCCTCCCGAGTAGCTGGGATTACAGGCGCCCACACCACGTCCAGCTAATTTTTGTATTTTTTAGTAGAGAGGGGGTTTCACCATTTTGGCCAGGCTGGTCTCAAACTCCTGACCTCAAGTGATCCTCCCACCTCAGCCTCTCAAAAAGTTTTGGGATTACAGGCGTGAGCCACCACACCTGGCCTAGCTTATTGTCTTTTTTGTTTGTAGTTTTCTTTTTTTTCGAGACTGGGTGTCACTGTGTCACTGAGACTGGAATGCAGTGGCATGAGCTCGCTACTGCCTCCACCTCTGGCTCAACTGATCCTCCCACCTCAGCCTCTCAAGTAGTTGGGACTGCAGGTACATGCCACCACAACTGGCTAATTTTTGTACTTTTGTAGAGATAGGGTTTCTCCATGTTGTCTAGGCCGGTCTTGAGTTCCTGGGCTCAAGCGATCCACTGGTCTTGGCCTCCCAAAGTGCTAGGATTACAGGTGTGAGCCACACCATGACTGGCTTATTGTCCTTGGCTCAGGAAGTTACAGTTCAGTTGGCCAGTGCTGCCATTGCTTGCCACTCCCCTCTGGGAAATCAGACCCCAGTCAGGACCTAGGCAAGAAGCAAAGAGCACGTACTTTGAAAAACAGAACTTAGGGAATGAGGGTGGGGTAGTTCTCTTAGACCCCTACTACTACTGGGATCTGCTTACCAGGAGAGCCTTTGGCAGAACAGTGTATTAGATAAGGGTTTTTAACAGCCCCTCACCATACTGCTTTCTGTTCCTATGGGGCTTATTTCCAGCAGAAGTAGGTAGGAAGGTGGTGTGTAGAGTAGGCATCTGATGGCCCAGTGTTGTGACTGATCCTGATGTTTGTGCCAGTAACTACCCTGATGACTTTGACTCAGGCCCTTGAGAAAGGCCCAAGCTTTAGGGGAAGCCACTCAGCTGACTTGTAGCATCCTCATTCGTGTCATTCTGCACGCCTTTCCCTTTGCTTCCTTTGAAGGTTTCAGTGGTTTCTATGAAAGTTGACCTCTAGATGGTTAACAGCAGTTCCCAAAGTAAGTAGGTCATTATGTAACAGTGAGAGATCAAGCTTCCCTCAGTCCTGATGGATGGAATTAATGGATGGGGCTTGTTCCTAGGTGGCTGTTTGTATGCAGGGGCAGAAGGTGCTCTTGGAGAAAACTGGATCGCAGCTTGGAGAACAGGAACTGCCAGACTTTCAACCACAGACTCCTAGGAGAGATCTCAGGGAGACCTCTCCAGCAGAGTCTTCCCAGGTGGAAGCTTATGACCAGCTGAGCCCCCATCATTGGGAGAAATCCTCGCTCCTCCAGGAACCAACCCCAAAATTGGCTGGGACAGGTAAACACTCTGTGCCTTTTCTCTCCCTCTCATCAGTACTTTATCTCCATCAGTGTATCTCATGGTTCTGCAAAGGCATAGACCACATGTGTGTGTGTTTTTAAATGTTGTATATAATAGTAGGTGATTATTCCCTAAACAAATTTCACCAATTAGAATGGTGGTGATACTATAAATATGTTTTTATCATTTTCTGTTAATGAATATTTGACAATCCAGTGCATGACAGGATTGTACCTACTTTTCTGTTACTTTCAGAACTTTTTTTTTTTTTTGAGCTGGAGTGCAGTGGTGCGATCTTGACTCACCACAACCTCTGCCTCCCGGGTTCAAGCGATTCTCCTGCCTCAGCCTCCTGAGTAGCTGGGATACAGGCGAATGACAGCACTCCCGGCTAATTTTTGTATTTTTAGTAGAGACAGGGTTTCACCATGTTGGTCAGGCTGGTCTTGCACTCCTGACCTCGTGATCTGCCCACCTCGGCCTCCCAAAGTGTTGGGATTACAGGCGTGAGCCATCACACCTGGCCTAGAACTTCTTATAGAAAAGACAGATCCAAATATGAACTTACATGCAAGCTATGGTTGAGTTTCATTACTTAAAATTCTCCTGTTTAGAAGGGGCCTGGAAGAGGAAAAGCTCCACCCTATATCGTTTATCTTTGTCCTTCTCTGCGATGATGTTTGTACTTTAAATCCTCGAATCGATTTCCCTTTCTCTGATGCGATACTTGTGTTACTGCTGCCCTTGTTGTATACAATCCTGTGATCTCTAAGCCCGAATGACCTCAGGATCACTTGAGGTCAGTGACAATTTGGCCAAGCCTGGTGATGTGAATACAAGATACAGTGAGCACGTTAGAGAGGAGGGTTATGACAAGACAAAATCCTTATTTTCTTAACATTTGCTACGTTGAATGGGGTACTTTGTGTCTTAGTCTCTTCAGGCTGCTAATATAAAATACTAGAGACCAAGTAGTTTATAAACAACAGGAGTTTCTTGTAGAGGCAGGGAAGTGTGAGTTCAAGGTGCCATCATGGTTGGGTTCCAGTGAGGGCCCTCTTCCAGGTCACAGACTGCCTGCTTCTCTCAGTCCTCATGTGTTGGAAGGGGAAGACTGGCTCCTGGGGACCTCTTTCATAAGGGCAGTAATCCCATTACAGTGAGGGCAGCACCCTCATGACCTAATCAAAGGCCTCACCTCCCAAAAGCCCCACCTCCTAATACTGTTACCTTGGGAGTTCGAATTTCATATGAATTTGGGGGAACATAAACATTCAGCCCCTGGCAACCACAGCCTACTTTTTGTCTCTGGATTTGCTTAGCCAGGACATTTTATATAAATGAAATCACATAGGCTGGGCACAGTGGCTTACACCTGTAATCCCAGCACTTTGGGAGGCCGAGGCAGGCAGATCACTTAGGCTGGGGAGTTCGAGACCAGCCTGGGAAACATGGCGAAACCTTGTCTCTACAAAAGGTACAAAAATCAGTGGGGCATGGTGATGGACGCTTATAATCCCAGCTACGTGGGTGAGCTGAGGCAGGAGGATCACTTGAACCCGTGAGGTCGAGGCTGCAGTAAACTGAGATTGCGCCATTGCACTCCAGCCTGTGTGACAAAGTGAGACCCTGTTTCAAAAAAAAATAATAAATAATAAATAAATAAATGGAATCACACAATATGTGGTCTTTTGTGTGTGGCTTCTTTCACTGAGCATGTTTTCAAGTTTTATCCATGCTGTAGCATGAATCAGTGCTTCATTCCTTTTCTGTGGCTGAATAATGTGCATTGTATGAATATATTACATGTTGGTTATCTGTTCATGTTGGCTCATCTGTTCATAAACTTTTGGGTTGTTTCCACTTTTTGGTTATTTATGAAGAATGCTGCTATAAATGTGTGTTTTTGCATAGACATGTTTTCATTTCTCTTGAGTATACACCTAGGAGTGGACTTACCATAGGCTAGGTTATTAACTTATGAGGAACTACCAAACTGTTTTCCAAAGGAACCGTACCATTTTACATCCCCACCAATACTATATGAGGATTCCGATTTCTCCACATTCTTGTTAGCACTTGTTATTGTCTTATATCCATCCTATTATTAATAGTGAGAAGTTTTGATTTGAGGTTTTGGTTTACATTTCCCTGATGACTAATGGTGTTGAACATCTTTTCTTGTGCTTATTATCCAGTTACATACCTTGTTTGGAAAAATGTTGAGATCTTTTGCTCATTTTTAAATTAGGTTATTTGTCTTTATTTTTTATGAGTCCTTTATGTATTCTAGGTACTAGACTCATATATAATTAGCAATTTTTTTCTCTCATTCTGTGAGTTGTCTCACTTTCTTGATAGTGTCCTTTGAAGTACAAATGTTTTTCATTTTGCTGCAGTCTAATTTATCTGTTTCTTTGTTTATGCTTTGGTATCATGTGTAAAATACCATTGCCTAATCCAAGGGCACAAATATGTATGGCTGTGTTTTCTTCAAAGAGACATAGATTTAGCTCTTACTTTTAGGTATTTGGTCCATTTTAAGTTAATTTCCCCCATACATAAAGAAACAAGTCAATTTTATATAGGATTTGAGGTAGGGATCTGTCTTAATCTGGTCAGGCTGTTATAACAAAATGCCTTAGACTTGGTAATTTGTAAACAACAGAAATGTATTGCTCACTGTTCTGGATGCTGGGAAGTTCAAGATTAAGGTGCCAGCAGATTTGTTGTTTGGCGAGGGCCCATTCCTCATAAATGGTGCCTGCTGTGAGTCCTCACATGGAAGAAGGGGCAGACTAGCTCTCTTGGGCTTCTTTTATAAGGACATTAATCCCATTTATGAGGACCCTACCCTTATAACTTAATCACCTCCCAGATGCCCCACCTCCCAAGACCACTGTATAGGGGACTAAGTGTCAATATATGTGTGTTGAGGGACTGGGGGAATAAACATGTAGACCATAGCAGGGTCCAACTTCGTTCTCTTGTATGTGGAAATCCAGTTGTCCTAGTATCATTTATGAAAAAAGCTATTCTTTTCCCATTGAATTGTCTTGTCAAAAAGCAGTTGGCCCTGATTTTATAGGTTATTTACATTTGAATTTAATTAATTAAAATTAAATAAAACTTAAAATTAAGTTCCTTAGTCACAGTAGTCACATTTCATGTGCCCAGTAGCCACATAGTTACATGTGGCTAGTGGCTGCCATTTTGAACAGCATGCATGCGACTCTGTGTGCACAGGCATACACACACACATTTTCCACATCACAAGGAGTCCTCCAGATCCTGTGACTTCCCACCAGCTGTTCCAGCTCATCTCCATCTAGACCATCAGTCCTTCTGTAATTAGGATATACAGCTAGCCCGTATTCCAATTTCTGAACTCATATACTGTCAAATTTGTAATGAAAGAAAACACCACAGTCTCTGAACTTACCATCTTTTGAAGAGAAGGTAGTTGTCAATTAGTGTTTACCAAGTGAGGGGTATTTGTTGAAATAGCTCAGGCACTGGACTACAGCAGTGAAATTTACGATGTTGATTTCACCTCTCTTCCTTCTTTCATTCATTAGTTGATACCCAGTTCTGATGAGTTTGCTTTTCCTTGTTCTTGCTTTCTTAAATTTTTCCCTAAAGATAGGAAGGAGGAAGGAGGTTGGAGAACTTGGTTCCTAAATTTAATATAAATCACAGTCACCCCAGGAGTCTGCTAACTGTGCAGATTATCAGGCCTAACCCCCAGAGATTCTAACCCAGCAGCTTTGGAGGAAGGGTGAAGAGCCTGCTTGTTTAACAAGTGCTCCAGATGAGTCTAATGCAAGTTGCCAATGGAGGGCCACCCTTTGAGAAACCTTTCAGAGTATTTCATAACTCTTGCTGAAGTTATTTCTTCCAAGCACAGAAAATGAAGCATTTTCTTTCTAATTATAGAGGCCCCCAGAATGAGAAGTGACAACAAAGAAAATCCACAACAGGAAGGGGCTAAAGGAGCAAAGCCATGTGCAGTGTCAGCTGGCAGATCTAAAGGGAATGGCCTGCCGAGTCCTGAACCAAGAGGGGCAAATATGAGTGAACCTCGGTTGTCACGGAGGCAGGTCAGCTCCCCAAATGCTCAAAAGCCATTTGCTCACTACCAGAGACATTGCAGGGAACTGGAATACATCAGCAGCCCCCTAAAAAGCCACCCACTGAGAGAGCTGAAGAAAAGCAAAGGAGGTAAACGGAGCCTGAGCAACCGTTTGCAACATCTTGGTCACCAGCCCACCCGCTCAGCAAAGAAGCCCTACAAATGTGATGACTGTGGGAAAAGCTTCACGTGGAATTCAGAGCTGAAGAGACACAAGAGAGTCCACACAGGAGAGAGACCCTACACGTGCGGAGAGTGTGGAAACTGCTTTGGGCGGCAGTCAACCCTGAAGCTGCACCAGAGGATCCACACTGGAGAGAAGCCATACCAGTGCGGCCAGTGTGGGAAAAGCTTTCGCCAGAGCTCAAACCTTCACCAGCATCACAGGCTCCACCATGGGGACTGAAAGGAGTACTCCATGCTTTAGATTCACAAGGAAGGCGTATGTGCTTCTCCTCCCCCTTACTTGCATGTAAATCACAAGGACTGTGTGACTTACAAGGAAAGCAAGACAACCTTCTGGAATGATGCACATTCTGCTGGTGAGGCCCGGAAGAGGCTGACCAGGGTCTGACCATGCATGTTGACAGGGTGAAGAGGTGGCAGGTCTGGGCACTGGGGCAAAAAGAACTTAAGTCTCTGCAGAGAGCAAGGCGTAACAGCTGAGAGAGAATAAGGACAACCCTGTAGGTGCCGCTTGTTAAATCGTCCCTCTGTTGCTTTATCCTCTAAAATATGTTAAGGGATAAATTCTATATATAGTTATGCATTTGCTGTCATACCAGACAATTTTTTATCACGCACATACTTCTTTAATAAAGATGAGTGATCTATGATAGTTTCCAGGCAAAGTTCATTGGAAAATAGATCCCTCAGTATTCTTTCTCTAATTCCTAGCTGTTTATAGCAAAGGATGAGTTAAATGAGAATATGCACATTTGTATGAGAAGAGTTTCCAAGTAATTAGATGGTGCTTTTACAAAAAGAAAAGAAAATTACATTTGAGGGAAATTTTTGTATCAAAGCACCTTTTTTTTTTTTTTCTTTTTGGAGACAGGGTCTCACTGTTGCCCAGGCTGGTCTTGAACTACTGGACTCAAGCGATGCTCCTGCCTTGGCCTCCCAAAGTGCTGAGATTACAAGTGTGAGCCACCATCCCTGTCCTCAAAGCACCTCTGATTGAGGGAAAAAAAAAAATCTATACAGTTGCTACAACCCCAACCTAACACATAAGGAAAAGCTACAGTGAGAAGCAAGTAGTAGACAAAGACTACTAAGGAGATGTTAAGAGGGAATTCTTCCCACTCTTTTCTATGTAATCCCAGCACTTTGAGAGGCTGAGGCAGGATGATTGACTGATCCCAGGAGTTTGAGACCAGCCTGAGCAATGTACCTAAACCCTGTCTCTAGAAAAAATACTAGCCAAGCATGATAGCGCATGCCTATAATCCCAGCTATTCTGGAGGCTGAGGCAAAAGGATTGCTTGAGCCCAGGAGTTAGAGGCTGCGGTGAGCTATGATTGCATCACTCTAGCCTGGATGACAGAGTGAGACCCTGTCTCGGGGGGGAAAAAAAGGATTGCGATAATGAAAATATTCTAAAACTGGATTATGGTGATGGTTGCACAACTCAGTAAATTTACTTAAAATCATTGAAATGGGTTAATTTTATGATATGTAAATTGTACCTCAACAGCATTTTTTTTTTTTTTGAGACGGAGTCTTGCTGCTGCCAGGCTGGAGTGCAGTGGCGCAATCTCAGCTCACTGCAACCTCTGCCTCCTGGGTTCAAGTGATCCTTTTCTTTTCCCCTTTTTTATTTTTTTAATAGAGACGGGGTTTCACCTTGTTGGCCAAGCTGGTCTTGAACTCCTGACCTCAGGTCATCCGCCCGCCTCAGCCTCCCAAAGTGCTGGGATTACAGGTGTGAGCCACCGCACCCGGCCTGTGATTCTTAAGTGACAAAACATATAAAAATGGGTCCTGGAACTAAGCCTGAGAGATAATCTAATGCCACCTCCTTGTTTTCTCAAAGTGTAAATTAAAATGCAAATCAGTACACAATTCCTAGCTCATTTCTCAATTTAAAGGAAACTTTTGGCAGATTAGTGCGTTCCTGATGCAGAAAATAGAAACAGGTAGGTTTGTTTGTTTTTTTGTTTTTTTTTTAGAGATAGTGTTTCACTCTCTCACTCTGTCATCCAGGCTGGAGAGTAGTGGCATGATCACGGCTCACTATAGCTTCAACCTTCTGGGCTCAAGCAATCCTCCCACCTCAGCCTCCTGAGCAGCTGGGACTATAGGAAGGCACCACCATGCCTGACTAATTTTTAATTTTTTTGTAGAGACACAGTCTCACTGTGTTCCCCAGTCTATCCTCAAACATATGGGCTCAAGCCATCCTCATTTTGGACTCCCAAAGTGCTGGAATTACAGGTGTGCGCTCAACAAGGTAACATTCTTCCTAAAACATCAGTATCATCAAATAACTGCCAGTCACCTCAGGGCCGTGGCCTGAGCTCTTCTGCACCCCCAGGAATCTCTTGTTCCTCCTAACTGCTAAGGGACATGTGCACACCTATGAGTCCTCTTTGGGGCCTTTGCACACAATCGTTTACTTTGCCTTTAGTTCCTGACACTCCCCACTCCCTCCTGCCTCCTCCCTCTCACAAGAGTCTCCTTCTCTCAAAGCCTTCCCTGAGGAGCCCTAGCAGACTTATGTTATATAATTGGGGGCCAGCCTCTCTGTTAGACCTCATACACCAGGGGTGCCCAAACTGGGTGCCCCCCAGGGGCTGTATGACAATGTCCAAAGACACTTCTGGTTGTCACGACTAGGAGAAGGGAGGATTGCTGCTGGCCTCTAGTGGATCCTACTGAACCTCCCGCAGTACACAGGACAGCCAGCCCCCGCAACAATTACCTTACTCAACAAATCAATATTCCTAAGGTTGGGAAACTGCTGTGCACTGTAAAAGCTCTTTCAAGACAAGAACATTGTTTTTTCATAACTTTAGTTTCTGGACTTAGCCGATGCCCACCCAAGAAAAACAGGTTCAGTAGTTCAACAGTTGAGAATCCCCACTGTACCCACGGTGCCCATTTCTGCCTGAGTTCAGAGATCCTGGTGACCATCTGTTGAATGCACAGGTGAGCTTCTATCTTTTGGGCAGAGGCTTATTGAAGGCCCAGTGGCCATCCTTATAGCTTTTGTGGTCCTTTAGGTACTTCAGGCCCTGATCCCATTCCAATCTGTTATATTAAATCATGAAGAATTTAGCTTCTATATCCAGCCTGCCCCATACCTGGCTCCATCCTGATGCCTCTCCCTGCTTGAGGCCTCTTTATTTCTCATTGTTTTTCCCCCTCACCCTACTGAAACCAGGCTGATTTCACTGTTATCCCTTAATAACCTCCAAGTCATAGTCACATCTGTATTAGTACCTACTCCTGCAGTAACAGATGACCACAAGCTTAATGGTTTACAACACAAACTGGGGCCAGGCGTGATGGCTCACACCTGTAATCGGGAAGCCAAAGCCGGTGGATCACCTGAGGTCAGAAGTTCAAGATCTGCCTGGCCAATATGGTGAAACCCCCATCTCTACTAAAAATACAAAAATTAGCCGGGTGTGGTGGTACATGCCTGTAATCCCAGCTACTCAGGAGGTTGAGGCAGGAGAATCACTTGAATGTGGGAGGCGGGGGTTGCAGTGGGCCGAGATTGTGCCATTGCACTTCAGCCTGGGCAACAAGAGTGAAACTCTGACTCAAAAAAAACAAAACCAAAACACAACCCCACAAACTTACTGTTCTAGAGGTTAGAAGTCTGAAATTAATTTGACTCAGCAGAAATCAAGCTATTGGCAAGGCTGGTTCCTTCTGGAGGCTCTGAGGGGTGAATCTCTTGCGTTGACTTTTTCAGCTTCTAGTAGCTACCCACATTCTTTGGCTCATGGTCCTGTCCTCCACCTTCAAAGTGCATCACTGCAGTCTCATTCCACCGCCTTCTCCTCTGACTGCGACCTTCCTGCCGCCATTATACAAGGACCATTATGATCATGTTGGGCCCACCGGGATAATCCAGAATAATCTCCCCATCTCAAGATCCTTAACACCTGCAGAGTCCCTTTTGCCATATAAAGTAACCTTAATGGGTTCCAGTGATTAGGATCTGAACACATTTGGGGTGCCATGACTCAACTCACTACACCTATACATCTTGAATCAACTTAGTCAAAAAGCATCTCTCCTAAAAGAAAAGGAACATAAATTTCTACTTAATTATAAGGGTTGGAGCCAGGCACAGTGGCTCACGCCTGTAATCCCAGCACTTTGGGAGGCCAAAGCAAATGAATCACGTGAGGTCAGAAGTTCGAGACCATCGTGGTAAACATAGCAAAACCCTGTCTTTATTAAAAATACAAAAATTATCGAGGCATATTGATGCATGCCTGTAATCCCAGCTACTCAAAAGGCTGAGGTAGGAGAATCACTTCAGCCCAGGAGGCAGAGTTTGCAATGAGCCGAGATCAAGCCGCTGCACTCCAGTCTGGGTGACAGAACAAGACTCAGTCTAAAAAAGAAAATGCCAGGGTGGTGGCTCACAAGCCTGTAATCCCAGCACTTTGGGAGGCTGAGGTGGGCGGATCACCTGAGGTCAAGAGTTTCAGACCAGCCTGGCCAACATGGTGAAACCTCGTCTCTACTACAAAATACAAAAAAGAAAGAAATTAGCTGGGCATGGTGATGCGCGCCTGTTGTCCCAGCTACTCGGAGAGCCTGAGGCAGAAGAACCATTTAAACCCAGGAGGCAGAGGTTGCAGTGAGCCAAGATGGCACCAATGCACTGCAGCCTGGATGACAGAGGGAGAATCTGTCTCAAAAAAAAAAAAAAAAAAAAAAAAAGGCCGAGTCTCCAGCAGGGAACAGACCTAAATCAATTATACAAAGGCAAAACTGCAACCACAGTTCCTAAAAGAAATGTTAAACAGTAATGGCATGATAGGGGCTGAGGATCCAATCTGCAAGACAGGAAGATTGACACCCCGCCACCCAGAAGCATTCTCTTGCCAGGGCAGTCACTTGATGATGACGGCGATTCCTCACAGAGATACAACTGAGATACACCTGCAGCATCTACTTGCATATTTTGAGATAGACTCTGATTATCTTGGCATTTGAGGAGACTGAGATTCAGTAATGTATCTGGAGTTCATTCAGCTCATAGGAAGTTGAGAGTTTTAACTCAACTTCCTATGAGTTAGAAATTTGATAAGAGTAGATTTCAGGTATTCTTACTACAGGAAAAAAAATTTAAGGTAACTATGTGAGGAGATGGGTATGTTAATTTGCTTGACTAAAGTAATCACTTCACTATGTGTATCAGAACATCATGTTGTACACCTTAAGTATTGTACACACTGTGGCAAGGAAGATGGCTGGCCAGGAAGATGCACTTCTAGTGCACCTTCCATCCTGCCTCCTACTACCCGCGCAACATACCCTACAACCCAACCCTACTTTCTGATGTGCGCAATGGGATGATAATGGTGAAATAACCCAGGAAAAGTGCTTAGGACAGGAGGGCTGGCACAGGACCAGCACTTGAATGGTGTTAGCCATTTTTATAACTATTTAAATTACCTCTCTGATTCTCTACTCTGATTTACCTTTTTTTTTTTTCTTTTGAGATGGAGTCTTGCTCTGTTGCCAGGCTGGAGTGCAATGGCATGATCTCAGCTTACTGCAACCTCTGCTTCTTGTGTTCAAGCAGTGCTCCTGCCTCAGCCTTGAGTAGCCGGGACTACAGGCACGCACCACCATGCCCAGCTGATGTTTTAGTAAAGATGGGGTTTTACCACATTGGTCAGGATGGTCTCCATCTCTTGACCTCGTGATCCGCCTGCCTCAGCTTCCAAAAGTGCTGGGATAACAGGCATCAGCCACTGCACCCGGCCTTACCTGTTATTTTTAACCCAAGTGCCCACCCTTTCATTTTCTTCTTTTTTTAGAGGTAGGGTCTCACTGTGTTGCCCAAGGCTGGAGTACAGTGGCACAATCATGGTTCAGTGTAGCCCTGAACTCCTGGACTCAAGTGATCCTTCTGCCAGAGCCTCTTGAGGTAGCTGGGGCTGCAGGCATATGCCACCATAGTTGGCTTATAATCATTTTATCTTTTATTTTTTTCCAGAGACAGGGTTTCACTGTGTTACCCAGGCTGGTTTTGAACTCCTGGCCTCAAATAATCTTCCTTGGCCTCCCAAAGTGCTGGGATTACAGGCATGAGCCACTGTGTCTTGTCACCTCTGATCTTCTTTTAATAGTATCCTAAGTATCCCTTGCAGAGTCCCACTCCTCCTTCACACTTAATCCTGTGATGCTGTAAAACTGACCCCAACTCCAGGACAGCACATGAGAATCTAACCTGAACAATCAGTCTACTCCATATTCCTGGCCACAGTGTGTACAACACTTAAGGTGTACAATATGATGTTCTGATATACATAAACATATACATAGTGAAATGATTACTATAGTCAAGCAAATTGATATATCCATCTCCTCACATAGTTAACCTTAAATTTTTTTCCTGTGGAAAGAATACGTGAAATCTAGTGTTATCGAATTTCCAATATTATGTCTTTACGTAAAATCATCATACTGTCATCAGCTCTCTTGACTTACTGATCCTACGTAACTGCAACTTTGTACCCTCTCAACTACATTTCCCCATTCCCTCTCCCACACCCCCACCACAATTCTACTCTGTTTTTTGTTGTTTTTTTTTTTTGGCAGGGACAGTCTCACTCTGTTGCCCAGGTGGAGTGCAGTGGTATGATCTCAGCTTACTGCAACCTTCACTGCTCAGGTTTAAGCAACTCTCCTCCCTCAGCCTCCTGAGCAGCTGGGATTACAGGCATGTACCAACATGCCCAGCTAATTTCTGTATTTTTATTAGAGGTGGGGTTTCACCACATTGCTCAGGCTGGTCTCGAACTCCTGACCTCAGGTGATCCACCCGCCTCTGCCTCCCAAAGTGCTAGGATTACAGGCGTGAGCCACTGTGCCCACCCTACTGTTTTTATTTGGCTTTTTTAGATTTCATGTGTAAGTGAGATTATTTTATTTATTTATTTATTTATTTTGAGACAGAGTCTTGCTCTTTCACCCAGTCTGGAGTGCAGTGGCACAATCTTGACTCACTGCAACCTTTGCCTCCCAGGTTCAAGTGATTCTTCTCCCACAGCCTCCAGAGTAGCTGGGACTACAGGCATGCGCCACAACACCCTGCTAATTTTTGTATTTTTAGCAGAGCCGGGGTTTCATCATATTGGCCAGGCTGGTATTGAACTCCTGATCTTGTGATCTGCCAGCCTCAGCCTCCCAAAGTGCTGGGATTACAGGCGTGAGCCACCACGCCCAGCCTATGAAGTATTTTTTCTATGTCTAGCTTACTTCACTTAGCACAACATCCAACAGGTTCATCCCTGTTGTTGCAAATGGTAGAATTTTTTTTTTTGAGACAGGGTCTTGCTGTGTCACCCAGGCTGGCGTGTAGTTGTGCAATCATAGCTCACAGCAGTTCCAACCTCCCAGAATCAAGTCATCCTCCCCAAATCAAGTCATCCTCCCCACTCAGCTTCCTAAGTAGCTAGGACTATAGGCGTGTGCTACCACACATGACTTATTTTATAAAACGTTTATTTTTTGTAGATGTAGGGTCTCACTATGTTACCCAGGCTGGTCTCAAACTTCTGGGCTCAAGCAATCTACCCACCTTGGCCTCCCTAAGTGCTGGGATTACAGGTGTGAGCCACTGTACCCAGCAAATAGATCTCTTTTTTTTTTCTAAGACGGTGCCTCACTCTGTCACCAGGGTGGAGTGCAGTGGCACGATCTTGGCTCACTGCAATCTCCACCTCCCAGGTTCAAGTGATTCCCCTGCCTCAGCCTCTGAGTAGCTGGGACTATAGGCACACACCCCCATGCCTGGCTAATTTTTTGTATTTTAGTAGAGACAGGGTTTCAGCATGTTGGGCAGGATGGTTTGACCTCCTTAGCTCATGATCCACCCACCTTGGCCTCCCAAAGTGCTGGGATTATAGGCATGAGCCATGTGCCCCAGCTGATAAATCTCCTTTTTAAGGGTGCATAATGTTGTGGGGTGTGTGTGTGTGTGTGTGTGTGTGTGTGTGTGTGTGTGTGTGTGTGTGTGTGTGTGTGTACTGTTTCTTTATCCATTTATCCACTAGTGGACACTTAGGTTGTTTCCAAGTCTTGGGTGTTGTGAATAATGTTGTGAATATATATACTGTATATACCTCATAGATACTGCAGCTTTGATTCCAGACCCCTACAGTAAAGTGAATGTCCCAATAAAATGAGTCACACAGATGTTTTGCTTTCCTGGTGAAAATAAAACCTATGTTTATACTATACTGTAGTCTATTAGAAAGTGTGCAAAAGCATTACATCAGATAAACGTAATGCTGATAAGGGTGGTGGCTGCTGAGGATTGGAGTGGCAGTGATAATTTCTTAAAATAAGACAATGAAGTTTGCCAAATCAGTTGACTCTTCAGTTCCCAAAAGATTTCTCCATAGCATGTAATGCAGGGTAACAGCAGAGTAGAACTTTCAAAATGAGTCAAGTCTTCTCAAACCCTGCTACTGCTGCATTAACTAGGTTTATATAATATTCTAAATCCTGTGTTGTGTGTTGTCATTTCAACAATGTTCACAGCATCTTCAATAAGAGCAGATTCCATCTCAAAAAAAAAAAAAAATTGTGGGCTGGGCAGAGTGGATCATGTCTGTAATCCCAGCAATTTGGGAGACCAAGACAGGAGGACTGTGTGAACCCAGGCGTTAACACAGGGAAGACCCTATCTCAAAAAAAAAAAAAAAAAAAACAAATTAAAAAATTAGCCGGGCATGGTGGTGCACACTCGTAATCCCAGCTACTTGGGAGCCTGAGGTAAGAGGATCGCTTGACCCTAGGAGGCTGAGGCTGCAGTGAATCCTGATTGTGCCACTGAACTTCAGCCAGAGTGGCAGAGCAAAACCCTGTCTCAAAAAACAAAATAATTCGGTGCCATGGCTCATACCTGTAATCCCAGCACTTTGAGAGGCCAAGGCAGGCAGATCACTTGAGGTCAGGAGTTCCAGACAAGCCTGGCCAACATGGCAAAACCCATGTCCACAAAAAATAAAAAAATTAGTTGGGTGTGGTGGCATGCGCCTGTAGTCCCAGCTACTCAGGAGGCTGAGGCAGAAGAATTGCTTGAACTCAGGAGTTGGGAGTTGCAGTGAGCCAAGATCGTGCCAGTACACTACAGCCTGGGCAACCCAATGAGACTCTGTCTCAAAAAGCAAAAACAAAACACTTTTGGCTGGGAGCAGTGGCTTATGCCTGTAATCCCAGCAGTTTGGGAGGGTGAGGCAGGAGGATCACTTGAGCCCAGGAGTTCAAGACCACCCTGGGCAACATATCAAGACCCCATCACTACAGAACAAAAAAAAAATTTTTGAGATGGAGTCTCACTTTGTCACCTGTGCTGGAGTGCAGTGGCATGATCTTGACTCACTGCAATCTCTGCCTCCCAAGTTCAAGCAATTCTCCTGCCTCAGCCTCCCAAGTTGCTGGGACTACAGGTACATGTCACCACACCTGGCTAATTTTTTGGACTTTTAGTAGAGGGGTTTCACCACATTAGCCAGGATGGTCTCGATCTCCTGACCTTGGGATCGACTTGTTTCAGCCTTCCAAAGTGCTGGGATGACAGGTGTGAGCCACCATGCCTGGCCTACAAAAAATTTTTAAAAATTAAGCAGGTGTGTGTAGTAATCCTAGCTATATGGGAAGCCATGGCAGGAGGATCACTTGAGCTCAGGAGCAAGGCTGCAATAAATTATGACTGTACCACTGCTCTCTAGTCTGGGTGATATAATGAGAGCCCATCTCAAAAAAAAAAAAAGAGAAAGACAAAATTACTCTTTGATCTGTGGGCTACAAAATGAATGCTGTATTATCAGGCGTGAAAACATTAACTTCCTTGTATGTCTCTATCAGAGCTGTTGGTTGTTTAGGTGCATTGTAATGAACAGTAATATTTTGAAAGGAATCATTTTTTTCTGAGCAGTAGATCTCAACAATGGGCTTAAAATATTCAGCAGGCCATGCTGTAAACACATAGGGTATTATCCAGTCTTTGTTGTTCAATTAATAGAGCACAGGCAGAGTACACATAAATCTTAGGGGCCTCAGGATTTTCAGAATGGTAAATAAGAATTGGCTTCACCAACTGCATTTGCCCCTAACAAGAGAGTCAGTCTGTCCTTTGAAGCTTTGAAGCCAGGCACTGACTTCTCTAGCTATAAAAGTCTTAGATGGCATCTTTCCCCAGTAGAGGGCTGTTTTGTCTATATTGAAAATCTGTTCTTATTGTAGCCACTTTCATCAATGACCTTAGCTAGATCTTCTGGTTAACTTGCTGCAGTTTATTCATCAGCACTTGAAGCTTCACCTTGCATGTTTATGTTATGGAGATAGCTTTTCTCCTTATACCTCATGAACCAACCTTTGCTAGTTTCCAACATTTTTCACACTTTCTTCACCTCTCAGCCTTTGAAGAGAGTGTGGGCCTTGCTTTGGATTAGGCTTTAGTTTGAAGGGATGTTGTGGCTGGTTTGGTCTTCTAGCCACACCACTCAAACTTTCCTGATATCAGCAATAAGACTGAGACTGTTTCACTTTTTTATCATTCATGTGTTCACTGGAGTAGAACTTTCAATTTCCTTCAAGAACTTTCCCTCCCTCTTTCTCTTCCTCTTTCTTTCTATCTTTCATTCTTTTTTTCTTTCTTTTGCTGTTTCTTTCTTTCTCCTTTTCTCTCTTTTTCTAAAATCTCTTCCTCTTTCTTTCTCTTTCATTTTTTTCTTTCTTTTGCAGTTTTTCTTTCTCCTTTTCTAAGAAAAAACAAAAAAACAAAAAAACAAAAAAAAACAAAAAAAAAAACACCTACTTAAAAGACATGCAGTCCTCAAACTGATTTAACTCCACACCTGGATTTGGATCCATTCCACCACGGATGCTGTGTGACCTGACACAAGCCGCTAGACCTATCTGGATCACAGGAACGTAATTTATAAAATGAAGGCTTTGGCTTATATCAGCATTTTCTGAAGTAACAGGGAATACTTACTAGTTGTGCAGGACGGTAATCAGTGACAAATATATTTGTGAAATGTCAATTTAAAGTTTGATTTCTTAACTATTATTTCTTAATCATAATTTTATATATTTTAATTACATATTATATATTAAGTGTATTTATTATGCAATATATTTATTATGATTATTTCTGAATCATAATTTCCTAAAAACTTTTCAGAAATTCTAATATGCTAATGGACATCGTTAATAATTAAGAGACTGTAACACTTAGAGTGTCTGACCTACTTCTTCTGCCACTTTTGTTTTTTAGCAGGGAAGACACAAATCATCTGAGAGGATTAGTGTACTCCTGTTTAGGGAATGCTGAACTAACTTATTGATTGATTGATTGATTGTCAGGGTCTCACTCTGTTGCCCAGGCTGGAGTATAGTGGCACAATCTCGGCTCACTGTAACTTCCACCTCCCAGGCTCAAGTGATCCTCCCACTTCAGCCTCCCCAGTACCCGGGACTGTAGGCGTGCACCAGCATGCCCAGCTAATTTTTGTATTTTTTGTTAGAGACAGGATTTCGCCAGGCCGGTCTCAAACTCCTGATCTCAGGTGATCTGCCTGCCTGGGGATTTCAAAGTGCTGGGATTACAGGCATGAGCCATTGTGCCCAGCCTGAACTAAGTTATTTTTAAGGTCCTTGAATGCATCACATTTTATAAGTCTATGTGAATAAGTGGTGTTTGAAGTCAGAGGAAAAGTAATGCCAGTGGATGGGAGTGATAGGGGATAGCTTCCTAGAAAGAGATAGGGTGTAGCCAGGATGGAAGGTCAGGCTGCGAGAACCAGCAAATCAGCAAAAGTCAAGAATGTCTGTCTCTAGAAGAAGGCATTGATGGTTAAGTGGGAGAGCAGTAAGAGATAAGACAGGATCTTTGGATTGGGAAAAAAAACCATGAAAAGCCTTGAATGCCAAGTATATCGGACACTGCAGTTAAGTTTTCAGCTTCCTTTTTCCAACTGGGTGACAGAAAACCTTCTTAGGGACCAGACCTTGGCTTAAGGGATATGCCTGATTGGTGTATAGAAAATACCAACCAATGGTGATAGCATGTTCAGGAATGGGTCTATGACCCCAGTATAAGACTGGAGAAGCTGTGGTAGATCTGTGAGTCTACATAATAATTACTGTCCTTCCTGTGGACCCACTGATGCCAGACTTGCTGTGGACTTACTTTGGCCAATGAAAATGAGCCCAGGGGTGATTCTGGCAATGTCCCAGATAAGAGCTTTCCTTCAGCATGGGTCCTGGAATTAGATGTTAGGAAACAGAACTGCAGCTAACTCACATCAGACATGCGCAATGAGCACTGAAGTCGCAGCAACTTTAGCCCAATACAGAATTGCAAGGAAAATTCTACTAGATTATTTTGGGAAAGGTTTTTTTTCTTCTCTTCTTTTTTCTTTCTTTCTTTTTTTCTTTTTTTAATCTTTGAAAACACACATACCCATCCACCCACCCACCTACACACAGGGACTATGTCTTTCACCAGGAGTCAGCGGGGAAGCATGAAGCCCTTGATTTCATGTTAGGCAACTTAAACTGGAGAGATGGAAAGAAGTTAGATCTTTAACAGGAGCCATCAATTCTACTTCTGGATGGCTCTTGTATGACTCCTAGATTACTTTTTTTAAACCAATATGTGTTGGATTTTCTATTAATTGTAGTTGGAACCATCCCAATTAATTCACAGAACTAAACAGCTAGATGTAATTTTGGGGTCACAGGCCACCGCAGGGTTTTGATGGTATAGTAATAAGATACAAGCAATGAATTTAAAAGGAGTCTTAGTCTGTTAGGGCTGCTATCACAGAATACTATAAAGTGGCTATCTCAAACAGTAGAAATATAGTTCTGAAGGCTGAGGAGTTCAAGTGAAATTACCAGCTGATTTGGTCTGTTAAGAGCCTCTTTTCTGGTTCATAGATGGAGCCTTCTAGCTGTGTCCTCACATGGTAGGAAGGGTGAGGAATCTCTTTTATAAGGGTGTTAATCCCATTGACAAGGGCTCTGTCCCCATGACCTTATGACCTCCCAAAGCCCCTACCTTCTAATACTATCACCTTGGTGGTAAGGATTTCAACATGTGAATTTTGGGGAGATGCAGACACTTAGGCCATAGCAGAAGGTGCGTCTGGCCTTTGTGAAAAAGGGTTTGCAATGGATGAAGAGATAAGAAAGAAGGAAGGTCAGTCCTAGAAAAATGACATCAATCCACATAGAGTGCAGTGGGAGCTCACTAGGGAATGCAATGGATGGGGAGAGGGACATTCTGAAGAATGATAGGACTCAGTGCCTGGAGGAGCAGAGGAGACTTCAAAGGCTACAGAATTGACAGGACTGTGAGAATGGTGAGGTCTGGTAGGATAGGGAAGAAGAAAGGAGGAGTCAGTTGAGAATGAAGATGATGATTTGCTTTGGGACATATCAAGTGCAGTGAAGCAGAAAAATAACGTGGAAAAACATACTACATGGAGTCTACTATGTGGGAGGTACTAAAGACTTTAAGAATAATAAGACCTAGTCCATTTCCTGTGAGACTCCCAAAGCCTAGAAGGGAAGTAATGGCAAACAAATGAATTGTAATAGAACGATAAGAACAGCAAGGTATAGAGGCAGCACAGGGGTGGGAGATCCAAGGAGACATTCACCCATGTTCTTATGGAGATCAGATGGGAGCTTGTGAGAAGCCATGACTGTCAAAACCCACGTGTGGGCCTCATTTGCAGAGAAGCAATAGATACCACCATGCAAGAGATGAATCTCCAAGGGTGACAGGATGCAGTGGGAGTAGAACAGAACAAAAGTGAAGGCAGATTTGGGTGAGTGACTTATTTCTGCCACTTGCTGGCTATGTGAATTCGGGCTAGTTATTTGTGATGTGAAGCTTCAATTTCCTCTTCCATAAAGGGGGAAAAAAGTGGCTATCTCCTTGCTACATTGCAAAAATTAAATGATATAACTCATGTGAAGTACTTTGTACCATAGGTAAAATTTGATAAATGCTTACAGAATGTTAGCTTTATTATCTTTATTATCACCATTACTGTTAGTAATATATGTTGCTGTATAACAAACTGCCTCAGTGCAACTATTTAATTATTCATGAATCTGTAATTTGGTCAGGGGTCGGTGGGAATGACTCATTTCTGTTTCATGATTTCCGCCGGCATGGCTGAAATGGGACTGGAGGTTTCACTTCCATGACTGACAAGTTAGTGCCAGATTTGGGTGAGTGTTTGGCTGGGGTCCTCAGTTCCTTCATATGTGGTTCCCTCCATGAGGCTGCTTTTGCTTCCCCATGTCATGATGGGGATGAGGATTTTAAAGATAGGAAGTAGAAGCTGTCAGATTTAAGACCAAGACCCAGAAACTGGCACAGCATTGCTACTGTCATATTTCATTGGCCAAGCAGTCACAAGCCCACCCAGATCCACAGGAGGAGGACATGGACTCCACCTCTCGGTAGGGAAGATTTGTGGCCGTCTTTCATCTACCAGGTAATGGAGTAAAAAATAAACTCAGGGAAAGCCTACAGTCAGGAAGCAGAGGTAGAGTCAAAGATATATTCTTAAAAAAAAGCGATTGAGGGATTAAATAGCAAAGCTCTTATCCATTTACAAGAAACTCTGCCATGCCTTTCTATTAATAAGTATCAAATTTGATCAAATGTAGAAGCAGATGACTACTGCCTTTAAAGTTTAACAGAAGAGCTAGGAGATCTGGTTAAACAATGGAACCAGAGACCCTTAGATCTGAAAGGACCTCAGAGACCCTCTGATGCAGGACTTCATGTACTCATGGAGAGTGAAATTGGCCCAGCTGTTGCATAGAACAGATGTTATGGTTTCTTTGAATAAACATAGAAATTGGCCCTCCCAGTCTTAAATCTTGAGAAAGCTACATTGGTCTTATCTGAGTTCCTTTCTCAGGAAACCAACCATCAGGACTTTCAGGTAGTATCAAAGAGCTGAAACTTACTGAGATCACCGCATGTGGACAATAAGACACCAGACCCCTCACCCTTCGTGATTGCCTAACCTACTACCTGCTTCCTCTTGACCAACTTCTCTTCCTTTCCTGCCTCCCCCTCCCCACCAAATTCCTGTTTTCCCACACGTGGTTACATTTCTTCTCTACTATATAGACTCCTAATTTTCGTTGGTAAAGAAGATGGATTTGAGACCTATCTACGATCTCTTTGGCTGTGGCACCAGATTAAAGCCTTCTTCCCTGGCAATACTCATCTCAGCGATTGGCTTTCTGTGTGGCAAACAGCAGGACATAGACCAAATCCCTGGTGTTTCAGTAACAGCCACAGAACCTACTCTTGGGAGAAAGATTTGTGAGAAACCCCACAGCTGGGAGATGGAGAGTATTTCAGTGGGCCATTTGTGCATACCTAGACAGTCACATTCTGTAGTGTAACAGTCTTTCTCTGGTTATCCACTCTTGGAGGGAGGGAAAACAGTTTCCTCAAAGGAAGACGTCAACTACAGTTTAATTCATCCAAACATACCAGCTTCTAAAGTATCACTTGCTTCTGTTCCTCACCAAATACTCTTTTGTGCAAAATGTAATATTTCAAACATGGCTTGTTGGTCTAAGGTAATACAGCACTTTCTAAGCTGGTTTGTCAGATCCCCAGATTTTGCACTAGGAAGACATGTAACTCTGTCATCTTGAACAGATACGGCTTTCTGGCCCAAGGGAAAAAATGAAGTGTGATTTTTTTTAGTAGATTATTAAAAAGTACTGAATAGGTAGTTGGGAGACCAAGGTTCTGATCTGAGGCTTAGCCTCGACTGTCTCCTGCCTACGTCGGTGAGGCAAATAGGTTTCTAGAAAAGCGTTGGAAGATTCCTCCTGATTCTTTGGATCAGAGATTGTGTGTGCAAGGTCACTGGGCAAAAGTGAAGAGTCACAACGTATCCTGCTTCCTGAGAGACCCATTAGTAAACCTCATCACAAAGAGAACACGTATACTGAAACACACACTGCCAAGGGTTCCTGGGTTTCCCTAAATTCTTAGGACAGTATATAGGAAACAAGTTGCTTGATTTTAACTGTGCAGGGTCAAAGTCTAATAGATCAACACCCAGTATTGTGAAAGGTATCTCAGCATCTCTGCAGGCAGTTCAGGGCCTTTGTTTGTTATTTTTCAAATAATGTGCTGCTGACTCATGTTTGTCTTGTGCCCTGCTGTGACCCCCTAGGTATTCACGGCCCTAATCACGTTCCATGTTATTATTAATAATCAGTGCCTATGAAATTATACTACTCTCTGGCTTGTTACCAAGTCCTGGAAGTATGCAAATAGATTAATCAAGCAGCTTCAACGCTGAAAACCTTGAATGGAACTTTAAGGACAGTGGAATTATTTGCCCTGGCTCTTGGTGTCTCCTCCAATCAAGCCTGAGGTGTGTTTTCCTCCTAACTTTTAATTGCCTGACCTCTGAGAACCTAATTTCCAGAAAATCCATTTATTATTTTAATGCTCATTTGGCATTATTATTTTCCCAAAGCAATCTTTTTGTCTCTGAATCTCTTAGGAGAGTTGAGAAGCAAGCCAAGAAAAGCTTCATTTTCTCCTCCTGGCCCTCAAAGGAAGCAGAAATGAAACCTTAAAAATCTTAGTTTCTAGTCGGGGCTGGGGATGGGGGGAAGGGAGAAAGAAAGGGAAGGAGGGAAGAAAGAGATTGGAAGGCACTTGACTTGGTCCCAGATGGAAAGCAATCCAGCAGATTGCCTTTAAACAGCAGTGTCCCTGCAAATAGGGCACTCTGGCTGTTTTGTGTCACTTGAAAGCATCTTGTTGATATTTTTATAGATTTTATGATACATTCTAAAGCATGCGTCAGGAACAGCCACTTGGAGTTCTGGCAGTAATGAACATTGTTATACTCACAGTCTGAGTAGTCTTTACTTCAAAGGGAGGCGTTGATCTGATCTTTCATCTTCTTAGCTGTTGCTCACCAGCTTCCTTTAAATACTGTTTGAACTAAAAACCCCACATTTCCTGGTTTCAGTGAGCAATTCCCCTGACACTTCTAATCTTCTCACTTGGAAGCTACTAAACTGTGATTGAATGATGCCATTAGCAAGAAGGAGGTAAATACATCTAAACATGCTGTCTTAGACTTTAATAATAACTAGCTTGTGTCTTCAGTCCTGCTTGTTTGCAGAAACGGGAGGCTTGGGAGAAGGAGAAAGAAAAAAATAAATGATGAATGAATGAATGAATATTGTAAGCAGGCAGTTTGGTTTGATGGTATGAAAAGGGGTCTTGCAACCCTTTCAGTAGAATGATAAAAAGATAGAAGAGAAGTAAATATTCTACCCTTTGAAAATGGTGAACCAAATTTTCTACAAGGTTAAGTAACTTACCTTTGGTCAACCTTCTTTTAGGCTACTTTCCATTAATGACTATTGATTTAAGCCAGGTAAATGGCTTGTGCACTGATTCCTAAACATTGCTTATTTTCTTCCATCACCAAAAGTTGTTCATATTATATGACTATCTAAATTTAAATAGGAATAATTTCAAATTAAATACAGTTGAAAATTTAGTTCCTTTTTTGCACTAACCACATTTTGAGTGCTCAGTGTGGGGTAGTGGCTACCACATAGGCCAGTATAGATACAGACATTTCCATCATTTCAGAGTCCTGTGCCTAGAGCTGCTCCAGAGACCTATGGAGTGTTTCTTGTTCTTCTTAAGTATGATTAAATGAATTAATCATGATTTTTAGTTCATGACTCATTCCTATCGTTTATCCATGCATGACTTAATATTTATTCGTTAGTTTTCATTCTATAAAAACATCCATGAAACAACAACTCAGAATTAGGATCTCAAAAATAATGTGCATATAGTCATGTATCCTCCTCCACATCCCATTCTGCTATTCCCCCGCCTGAGATTGTCATTATCATAATTCCTGTGTTGATTCATGCCCTTGCTTTTCTTTTTATGTATATTCATAATTCATGTGCATATATGCACATATATATGAATGTATTCCTATACATATAATTTTTGTTTTTAACTTTATAAAAATAATATACTAAATGTAATTTGGGAGGACTTGGATATTTAGCATACTATTGTTACATGTTGCAGTCGTTTGTTTTTTCAGATATGTAATATGGTATTCATTGTGTGAACATACCATGGTTTGTTCCTCTACCCTCCTGTTGACAGGTTTTTGGATTACGTCAGGTTTTTGTTACTGTAAACAGTGCTCCCGTTAGTGTTCTAATACATATTTCCTGTTGTAGATGTGCAAGAGTTTCTCTTGGGTATATATTAAAGAATAGAATTGCTGGTTATAAAATATATGAAGGCTTAACTTGAGGAGATAATGACAAACTGTTTTCCATAGGAGATTTGCTGGTTTACTACACAAGCAATGTAAAAAAGATCCTGTGAATCTATATCCTTTCCAGCACTGGTTTGTCATTTTTAGACAATTAAATAGGTGTAAAATGGTACCCCCTGGTGGCATTGATTTGCATTTCCTAGATCACTAATGGTGTTGAACATATCTTCAAATGTTTATCAGTTACAGCCAATATTACAAGCATGAAATGCTTGTTCATGACTTTTACCCATTTTTATATTGAATTGTTTGTGCTTTTTAAATTAATACATGAGTTCTTTATATCATCTTGATACTAATCCATTGTGGGCATTGCAAATATCTTTCCTGTTTTCAATTTATTTTTTTATGAGGCTTTGGAAGAAAAAGCATTTTAAATTTTAATATAGTCAAATTTATCACTCTTTATAGTCATCCTTTGATGTTTTTTTCAAAAATTTTTTTCATCTCAAAAGTTATTCCTCTTTTTTTTTCTTATCTAAAGCTCTGATTTCTTCATTTAAATCCTTCATTCATCTGGAGTTGGTATTTGGCCATGAAGTGAGATAGGGTTACATTTGTATTTTTTTCCACATAGATAACCCCTTTTCCCCCAGTTCCACTTAATGAAGAAGACTTCATTTTCTTCATTGATCAGACATTCCACCTTTGTCCTAATCCTAAGTTCTATTAATGGGTCGATTTCTGGTCCATTAGGGCTGTTTCATTAATCGATTTGTCTGTCTCTGTCCTAATACCATACTCTTTTAATTGCCAGACTTTCACAGTATGTCCTGATATCTAAATAAAGCTTTTGCTCATTCCTTATGTATTACTTATACTTCTTACTCAGAGGTATCCTGGCTATTTGTGGCTTTCTACTTGTTACTAAGCATTTTATAATATTATCAAATTATACTTTTAAGAAACCCACTCCCTACCCAACATGGTGGTCATTTAAATTGGAAATGCATTGAATCCCTAGTTCAATTTGGGAACAGTCATTTATATAGTAAATCTCCCTGTATATGAACATGTCCTCTCTCTCTCTTTGTTTATTTGTTTTTTGCAGTATCTTTCATGTTGCATGTGTTTTGTTGGCATTAGTTCTTGTATTAATATGTTTTGCATTGCTATGAAGGAATGCCTGAGATTGGGTAATTTATAAAGAAAAGAGGTTTATTTGGCTTACAGTTCTACAAGCTGTGTAAGAAGCATGGCACCAGCATCTGCTTCTAGTAAGGGCCTCAGGAAGCTTTCAACCATAGCAGAAGGTGAAATGGGAGCAGGCATGTCACATGGGAAGACAGAGGGCAAGAGAGGGAGCAGTGCCATGTTCTTTTCAGTCAGCTCTTGTGTGAAATAATAGAGCAAGAACTCACTTCTGCAGGACAGGCACCAACTCATTCATGAGAGATCTGCCCCTATGTCCCAAATACCTACCGCTAGACCCCATATCCAGTGTTGGAGATCACATTTCTTTATTTCTTTACTTTTATTTTTTTTTTTTAATAAAGATAAGGTCTTGTTAGATTGACCAGGCTGGTCTCAAACTCGTGAGCTCATGCAATCTGCCCACCTCAGCCTTCCAAAGTGCTAGGATTATAGGCATGAGCCACTGTACCAGGACTGGAGATCAGATTTCAACGTGAAATTTGGAGGGGACAAATATTCAAACTGTATCAGTATATGAGACCTTGATTTCTTTTTCCCCCCTGAGATAGAGTCTTGCTCTGTTGCCAAGTCTGGAGTACAGTGGCATGATCTGGGCTCACTGCAGTCCCCACCTCCCAGGTTCAAGCGATTCTCCTGTCTCAGCCTCTTGAGTACCTGGGACTACAGGCACACACCACCACACCCAGCTAGTTTTTGTATTTTTATTAGAGATGGGGTTTCACTATATTGGCCAGGCTGGTCTCAAACTCCTGAACTCAGGTGATCTTCCCACCATGGCCTCTCAAAGTTCTGGGATTACAGGCATTTAGCACCCAGCCTCAATTCTTGATAATCTCTGAGACTATTGTAAACACTATCTTCTCTTTAATTATATTTTCTAGTTGTTTGCTAATGTTTAGTAATATAACTAACCTTTGAATATATAAAAATACATAACTGGCCAGGTGCAGTGGCTTATGCCTTTAGCACTTTGGGAGGCCAAGGCAGGCAGATCACTTGAGGTCAGGAGTTTGAGACCAGCCTCATCAACATGGTGAAACCCTGTCTCTACTAAAAATACCAAAAAATTAGCTGGGCATAGTGGTGGGTACCTTTAATCCCAGCTACTCAAGAGGCTGAGACAGGAGAATCGCTTGAATCTGGGAGGTGAAGGTAACAGTGAGCTGAGATCATACCATTGCACTCCACCCTGGGCAACAAGAGTGAAACTGTCTCTCAAAAAAAAAAAAAAAAGCATATATACAAATACAAATAAAAACGTATGTTTACCAGCCAATTTTCAGCTGTTCTGTTATTTTAAATAACTTTTCTGTAAATCATTTTGAGTTTTCTTTTAAATTGTCACAGAATTTGTAAATAATGAAGATCTTCCTTCCTTTTTTAATCCTTATGACCATAATTTCTTTTTCATGTCTTATTATATTGGCTAAGCTAGTCTATTCAGTATTTCATAGGGGTATAATAAAAGTACTTGTGATTTGAAAAAAAATAATTCTGGTGTTTCAAAATTTAGGGTGATGTTTGCTCTAGCGCATTTAAAAAACATCTTTATCAGCTTAAAGAAATTCCCTCCTATTTCTAACTTACTAAGAGTCTTTATTTTATGTCAGTACTGAATTTCAGCAAACACTTTTATAGCATCTATCACATAATTTTTTAAAATTGCTAATGTGATGAATTATATTTGAGGGTTTTTCTGTTATTAAAACCAACTGCTTTGGTGTGATAAACTCTACTTGCTTATGTTCTACAATCTTTTACATACACTGCTGAATTCAGTTTGCAAATGTCTTGGTTAGGATTTTCTGCATTTGTATTCAGAGGTGGGGCAGGCTAATAATACTCCTTTCTCAATGCGTTAGTCTGAGTTTGGAATGAGAATTAAGCTGTTTTCATAGAATAATATGAGAAATACTTCACTTTATTATCCTTTTACTGTTAGAACAGTTTGTGTTCATTGGAATGAGCCGTTACTTGAAAGTTTCATAGAAATTGCCTGTAAAATTATTGAGCCTACTTTTTTATGGGTAACTTTTAACCATCATCTAATCATTTCAATAAATGTAGGTTTTGTGTGTGTGTGTGTGTGTGTGTGTGTGTGTGTGTGTGTGTGTGTGTGTGTGTGTGTGACAGAATTTCCCTGTTAATACCCAGGCTGTAGTGCAATAGCGCAATCTCGGCTCACTGCAACCTCTGCCTCCTGGGTTCAAGCAATTCTCCTCCCTCAGCCTCCTGAGTAGCTGGGACTACAGGCGTGTGCCACCCTGCCCAGCTAATTTTTGTATTTTTAGTAGAGACAGAGTTTCGCCTTGTTGACCAGGATGGTCTCGATCTCTTGACCTCGTGATCCACCTGCCTCGGCCTCCCAAAGTGCTGGGATTATAGGCGTGAGCCACTGCGCCTGGCCAGAACTTCTAAACTTTTTATTTTTTCTTGAGTAAATTCTGGTAAGTTAGTTTCTTTATGCATTTGTTCATTTTATGTAAGTTTCAAAGTATTGGCACATAGCAGTTAAATACCAACATATAGTAAGCAGCATATACTATTACTAGCCAACATACAGTGTCAATTACATATTTAATTGCTGTATGTTAAGTGCCAACATATAGTAAGCAGCATATAGTATTACTAGCCTGGGTCACCTTTGAATACAAATGCAGAAAATCCTAACCAAGATATTTGCAAATATCTAAGATCAACTGCTAACTTAACTGATGACTTACTATAACATAGCAGTTAAGTGTCAACATACAGTAAGCAGCATTCTTACTATGTCTGTGGTTATACATGCTTGCAATAGGTGATATTGTTTATTTGAATTCTCTTACTTGGTAAGTTTTACTAAAGATTATTTGCCTCGTTTTTAGTTTCAAAGGATCAACTTTTGACTTCGTTGACTAGCTCTGATTTTTTCGTTGTGGATGTCTATTTCATTTCTACTCCTACTTTAATTATCACTTTCTACCTCTTTTGAACTTACTATGTTGTTCATTTATATAATTTTTGAAGATGGATGCTTACATCATTAATTTTGAAGCTTTGTTCATTTCCATGAAAATTATTTAAGACTATACCTCTTGAAGCACCACTTTTGATGGATTTCTTGCTTGTTATAGTCTAATTACATTCAATTCCTTTCAAGGCTCAGGTGAAATTTTACTTCCTTCATGAAGCTTTGCTTCCCTGCCCATGTGAGTTGGCAACCACAGATTTAGTTTTACAACCCTGTATTGTAATAAAGTGGACTAAACACAGGTTTTGAAGTCACATAGATCCAGGTTAAACTCCAGCTCTGCCACTTAATAGCTGTTTGACTTAATGCATGAGATGTCATTTTTCATCTTCAAAATGGAATAGACAAAAGCTACATTTGAAAGTTTTGTAAAATTTAAATGTGAGTTAACCTACATGAAACTGATACCAGTTTCTAGCACATAGTAAATAAACTCCTTTTTTCTCTCCTTCCCTCTCTTCCTTCCTTCCCATTCCCTCCCTTCCTTCCTCCTCATTCCCTTCCTTCCTCCTTTCTTCTTCGCCTCCTTTCCTTCCTGCATCCTTTCTCCCCCTCTCCCTTCCCCTCCTCCCTTACTTCCTCCTCTGTTTCCTCTCTCTCTCTCTCTCTCTCTCTCTCTCTCTCTCCACCTTCCTTTTCCCCTTCCTTTTTCCTTCCCTCCCTCCTCCTCCTTTCTTTCCTTCCTGTTAAGGTTTATGGCATTCCAGGATTGTTTTGTTCCTCTGATAGACATTGGAAATCATCTCTGCATGAAAGCTGTGTAATGCAGAGGAAGTGGACTTGACTAGTTTTCTTCTTCCCCACTGGTCTTTATTTTCCTCTGGTAGATATTCTCCACTCCATTTGCTCCTTAATGGAGAAAGTGAAAACATAGTAGCAACTGAGTAGTTCTGTTCGTTTGTTTGTTTTTCTTCTGTGGTTAGTGATTTTGATTTCTTCATGACCCTGGCGATTTTACTTGGCTACATTTTGACCTGCTGTATCAACTCTTCAAGTTGCTAGACCTAGATTCCTGCTAGTTTCACTCATTTACCTAAGAAAGACTTTCCGGCTTTATTAAGTCCACCAATTTATTTTTATTTTAAGCTCATTGCTGCGGATTTTCTTCTTCTACAACTATCTCTTTCCATACTGTCTTACCTAAGTCAGTGAAGGAAAGTCCAACTGTAATGCATTAACTCCTTAATATTTTCACATCTTTCTAAGGAGCTCCTGTTGTTGGGGGTATCCTCAACTCCCAGCTTTGGTATAAATGATCATCTCATAAATTACAGTGTGTCAGCAAATATGACTGCACGCTTCATAGTTCCAGATGGAGAAATTTCTTTGATATTGCTTGTTCTTTCACCATATTCCTCTCCATGAGATCCCAACACTTGAACCTCATTCTTGGTAGAAAAAATATCAGGTTAGACAACTATAATTAAATATGGATTCATTCACCAGTGGAGAGTGAACATAATTGTTAATTTAGCAAGGAATAGGCAATACATGCCCATCCACATATACAGCTACTCCTGTATCCCATTTTTTCACTGTGAGAAGTATCTAGCAATACGAATTTTCAATCAAGAGTCAGCAAAGCATGAAATGAATGACACATGTTCCTCCAAAGCTGTGGGTATTTTTACTATGTCAGAAATATTTCCCATAAACTTTGCTAGTATTTACCAGTGGAAACATACATACACAGTTCTTGGTGCAAAGTATCAACACTGAAGAATGTTCCACTTACTCCTTAAAATCCAAATGTTCTACCTGTGAAGTCTTGAGATGTGCCAGTAAAAACTTGCAAGTGGATCTGATATTACTGACTTGTCCATCTGTCAGTTCCTAGGGAGACCCAGATTTACTAACGGAGTTCAGAGATGAGCTATTCTATGCTGTTCCCTTCACAACAAATGACAAAGGCACTTCACTACAGTTGGGGATGGGGTGGGGTTTACAAACAGAACAACAAAAATAACGATGTGTAGTAACTACAAATTCAAGGTGTAGGATCCCACACAAATAATGAGCAACATAGAACTTAGTAATGGAGTAGTAAGTGTTCCTGGTAGAGTAGAATGGCAGGCCCTGGCCAACTGTAGCCTCAACATGCCTACCTTCACTTCCAGGGCCTTAAGAATAGCTGTCGCCAACATTTTTTGGCACCAGGGACTGGTTTTGTGAAAGACAGTTTTTCCATGGACAATTTTTCTTGAACCAGGGATGGTTTCAGGATGATTCAAATGCATTACATTTATTGTGTACTTTATTTCTATTATTAGATTGTAATATATAATGAAATAATTCTATAACTCACCATAATGTAGAATCACTGGGAGCCCTGAGCTTGTTTTCCTGCAATTTCACAGTCCCATCTGGGGGTGATCAGGTATTAGATTCTCATACGGAGCATATAACCTAGATCCTTCATATCCACAGTTCAAAATAGGGTTCCTACTCCTATGAGAATCTAATGTTGCTAAATCACCTCATTGTGGATATTGTTAGTTTTCCACCAGTTAGCCTCTTCACACCACTGCTTTCTTTTTGTTCCCTTAGTTCTGGGAATGCTGGCTAATTCCTTCAGTTATTAAGGAATATCTGAGGTCTGGTAAGGAAAGACTGTTGTCTGACTAATCCAGTTCTTCCATTTTCTTTTCAGTTTTCTAATACCTATGTACCTATCCCTAGAATGAATTATGTCTATTTGAAATACCTGGCTTGGCTTCTACTTGGTTTTTTTTTTTTTCTCTCACCATAAAGTGCCTGATTGCATATCTTCCACAAAACGTCTTGAAACTTGTGATGATCTTATACTCTATGGGCATAATGTAATTTATGTAATCAATGGGTTTAATGAATCCAGCATAGGTTATTTGCTTCATTTATTATAAAATTATTGTTTTAACAACTATTTGTGTATATCTTCAATTATTTCCTTAAGGTAAATTCCTAACAGGGAAACTGTTGATTTAAAGGTTAAGATTTTTATTAAGTATCATAGAATTGTCCTCCAAAAATGCAGTATAAACATACAGTTTCACTACTAAGGTGTGTAAATTCCATTTTTTCTATATTCTCATTAATCCCAATGATTTTCATTTAAAAACAAAAATTAAAACTATGTCATTGTGAATGGCCGAAAGATTGTGTTTTGATGAATTACCTTTAAAATCGTGTGACTTCCTATCTAGTTACATGATATTTTCCCATGTAATTTCTACCTAACATTATTGCTTTTTAAAATTTATGTGTAATCGTTGTACATGTCTATGAAGTACATGTGATATTTTTATATGTGCATACAATATACAATGATCAAATCAGAGTATTTGGGATATCAATTGCCTCAAACATTTGTCATTTCATTTCTTATGTTGTGAACATTTCAAATCCTATCTTTTAACTATTTTGAAATATACAAGAAATTATTGTAAACTATAGTTAACCTACTGTGCTGTCAAACAGGTCTCACTTCTGTCAGGGTGTTTGTTTACCCATTAATCAACCTGTCTTCATCCCCTGCATCCTTTTTCCTTTCCTATTCTTTAGAAACTATGAATCTACTCTCTATCTTCAGAAGATCCACTTTTTTCTAGCTCCCATCTATGAGTGAGAACATGTGATGTTTCCATTTCTGTGCTTGGCTTATTTTAATTAACATAGTGACTACCAGTTCTATCCATATTGCTGCAAATGACAAGATTTCCATCTTTTTTATGATGAACAATAGTCCATTGTGTGTTTATCACATTTAAAAAAATTTTATCCATCGATGGGCACCTAGGTTGATTTTCTCTCTTGGCTCTTGTGAATAGTGCCGCAGTAAACATGGCAGTACAGGTATTTCTTTGATACACTGATTTCCTTTTTACTTTAATATATAACCAGTGGTAGGCTTGCTGGATCGTGTGGTAGTTTTATTTTTGGTTTCTTAAGGAACTTCCATACGGTTTTCCATAGTAGCTATATTAATTTCAATTTCTAACAACAGTATATGAGCATTCCTCCTTCTCTGAGTCCTCATCAGCATCTGTTACCTTCTTTTTGATAATAGCCTTTCTAACTGGGGTGAGATATCTCACTTTAGTTTTGATTTGAATTTCCCTGATGATTAGTAATGTTGAGCATTTTTTCAATACCTGTTGGCGATTGTATGTCTTCTTTTGAGAAATGTCCATTCAGATCTCTTACCCATTTAAAAATCAGATTTTTTTTTTGCCATTTAGTTCTTTGAACTCCTTATATGTTCTCGCTATTAATCTATTGTCAGATGAATAGTAAAAGTCTTCTTTTATTTATCCTCCACTTCTAGTTGTTCCTGTAGAGTCCTTACATTTCTTCTTAAATGTATTCCTAAATATTTTACATTTCTCTTATTATTCTAGATTGAGTCTGCTTTTTAAAATAAATCCTTTGTTTTTCTGCCAATTAAAAATACATAGTTATTACTGAAAATCTAAAATGGTGATAAGTTAAATAAAAATAAAATAGAAACAACGTTAACACTCAGAGATAACCCTTGTGGAATTCCCACATGAGCTTTTTCCAAGATCATTCCCTTTGTGCACATGGACACACAATTGTATGCTTCAAAGAATAGTTTCATGCTCTACAGAAAATTGTGTAATTCTATTGGTTTAGCTTGAAATATATAACGACTATTTTTCCATGGCAAAATATTATTCCAACTACACCATTATTCTTATTAGACTAAAGACTGTTTTGTTTTATCAACTTGGAATTGTTCATGGTTTTTAATTTTTACTATTATAAGCAATGTTGATATTTTCATAACAAATCTTTGAATACATTTAAAATAATCTCCTAAGGAAAGAAATCCTAGAAATTGAATTGCTGTCTGTAGGGTATATTATTCATTTAAGGCTTATATACTATCTTGCTAAATTATCATTAATAGACAGATTGCTAAATTGCTCTACAGAAGGCCAAATTTACATTTGCATGAGAATAATCAGTTCTCTGTGCCATTGTCAGTTATTGGGTATTGCGCTTAAACAAAAAAAAATGTTTGCCAGTGCCTATAGTTTAGTTAGAATTTATTGGTATAGAGAAGGTTGATAATTTGTAATCATTTCCTTTTGGTGAACCACTCTTCATGTCTTTTGCCTATTTTTAAATTGAGTTTTTTTCTTTTTCTTTAATTGAGACATTTTTATGCTTTAAGGACTTGAATCCTATATTTAGCATGCATATTAGAAACATATTTCTAGTATTTTATATGTAATTTTATTTTACTTTGTTATTCGGAGATGACACTTTTACTTACACTTTTAACTGTTTGGATCTATTAATTTTTCCTTCATGGTCTTCATATTATGTGCCATGCTTAAAAAGCCTTCCCTAACACAAGGTTGTATTAGTATGCATGTGAATTTTCTTTTAGTTTGTAAAGTTTAAATATGTATTTAGGAAATGGTATGTAGGAATCCAAGTTTGTTATCAAATTGCCCCAATACCACTTATTAAATAACCAAGCTTTCCTCACTGATTTTAAATATTCCCCCTCCCCGCCCCGCCATGGCACATTGAACACACACGTTTATTTCTGCTTCCTCCTGAAAGCCCAGTTGCAATGACAATAAAAACATAAAAAAGTGAAACCTACAGTACACAGAAATTGGGAGAAGAGATTATAGGAGTAGATTAACTAGCATGTTTGAAACTAGAACGCTGGTGGATGGGCGGGAACCTGGTTGGCATATGTGAGAAGATGAATGCCAGCCTGCAAGAGGGAAGCCAGCATGAAGCAAGAAAGTTCAAGTATTCCTACTACAGACCCTGAAAAGACTTAGGAATTGGATGCAGCAGATACCTCTAATGAAAAAACTGTGGACAGAGAATTAATTGAATATTTGTATCAGAAGCAACAAATCCCTTTCCTTAGTACAGCTAGGCCTTTCAGTACCTTGAGAGAAGATGGAAATGTACTTTTTGCAGGGTGGTTTAACTGGTTGTCTCTAGGTTTGGGGGTACCACATACAACTGAGAGCAGAAATGAGGTACAGTAATGAAAAGAGAAGGCCTAAATGAAAATCTATATATTGATTTAGGAGACACATAGTCCCTTTCCCCCTTCAGCTCCCAGATGCTGAAAACCAATCTCAAACCACCTAAAAAGAAAGGGGGAGGACTTCTTTCTAGGGAAACACCCATGAGAAGAAGACCTTAAGGTACTGACATATGAGGATTTCTCAATGAAAAAGCTAATTTAAAGTTTTATCATTCTGCAGAGAAGTTTATAATTTACACGTGTACTTGAAGCTTCCAATTAGCATTTCTGAAAAAGTCAGGTTCATTGAAGTATAATGTATATGCTATAAAATATGCTCTTTTTAGTAGGTAGTTTTATGCATTTTGAAAATACATTTATGCAGCTACCATTACAATCAAGATAAAAAATAGTTCGCTCAAGCCCCCAAATTACTAGGTGACTCAGTGTAGCAAATTCCTAATCCCTGGCAGCTACTGATTTGTTTTGTCTGTAAATTTTTTCCTTTTTCTAAACGTCATATATGTGTACTAGTGTAGAAAGTAGATTTTTGATTGTAGCTTCTTTGAGATTCACCCATGTTGTTGGGTATCTCAATATGGGTTTTTACCTTTTTATTGCAAAGTAGAATCTCAACATACAAATGCACTACAGTTATTTTTATCCATTTATCAGTTGAAGGACATAGATGTTTTTCTCCACTTTTGACAATTGTAAATAAGGCAACCATAAACATTGTATACAAATTTTTGTGTGAAAGTAAATGAAAATATTTTTCTTCTTCTTGGGATAGGATTGCTATGTTACATGCCATATTTATGTTAAATATGAAGCTATCAAGCTAAAGCTATCAAGCATTTTCCAAAGAGGAAACGTTTCACATTTGCATTTCCAATTGATCTTTAGAGCAGAGATAGTTGCAGTTGTTCTGTATCCTCAACAGCTTTTTTTTTTTTTAAGCTACTCTAATAATTATTTAGTGATATGTCATTGTGGTTTAATTTGCATTTCCCTGATGACATGATGATGTTGAGCATCTTTCAAATGCTTATTTGTAATACATATATCTTCTTTGGTGAGTATCTGCTCAAAACTTTTACCTATTTCAAATATTGTGTTGTTTTCTCATTGAGTTTTGAAAGGCATTTTTTTCTTTCCTATTTGCTGTGTGTAAGACATATATCATTTTATCTCAGTCTGTTGCTTGTCTTTTCATGTATCTGTGCTTTTCAAAGAGCAAAAGTTTTAAATTTTTATAAAGTTTTATTTATCCATGTTTAATTTTAGGATTAGGCTATTCGTGTCATATCTAAGAAATATTTCTCTAACTCAAAATTACAAAGATTTTCTCTTTCACTTTGTTCTAGAAGTTTAATGGTTTTATGTTTTACATTTAAGTTCATGAATTGTTTTTAAAGTTAATAGTTGTACATGGTGTCAGGTAGGGGATGAGGTTTTTGTTTTGTTTGTTTGTTTTTTTTACTTGAATTTCCAGTTCCAGCATCATTTGTTGAAACTACTGTCCTTTCTCTATTAGCTTGTTTTTGCACTTTGGTTGAAAATTGACCACATATATGTGTGTGTGGGATTATTTCAGGACACTATTGTGTTCTTTTTATCTATACATTTGCTTTTTCTCTAATAACACACTGTGATGATTTTTGTAACCTTGTAAATCTCAAAGTTCAGTAGTTTGAATCCTTCAAATTTATCCTTTATTTCCTGAAAATTATTTCAGATTATCTTAATTCTTTTGAATTAATATAATTATTTAATTATTTGAATTAATTTATATTCTTGTGAATATAAATTTTAGAATTAGCCTGCTAATTTCTACCCAAAAAATCCTGCTGGGATTTTTTTTTGAGATTGTGTTGACTCTACAAATAAAAGTTAAGAAAACTGACATTTTAACAAATTGAGTCTTCCAATCAGTGATTGATGTTGTATCTCTCCATTAAGTTAGGTCTTGATTTCTTTCATTGGTTCAAAGGTAAACTTATTATTTTTTAAATGCTGTTCAAGTACTCTATATTCTTAGTGATGTTTCTGTCTACTCTGTTTTGTTGTTGATAGAGCCAGTGTTGAAGTCTCCAACTATAATTATGGATTTGTCTACTTTCTTTTTCTATAGTTCTGTTAGTTTTTATTTAATATATTAGAAAGCTCTATTTTAAGTACATACACAATTATAATTGTCATGTACTCTTACTGAATTTATCCCTTTATTTTTATGTGATAAAAAAATTCTAGGTAGTATTTCTTGTTAAAAAATTTATTTTGACATTAAAATAGCCAATTTAGTATTGTAAAATTAGAGTTTTCATGATATATCTTTTCCCTTCCTTTTAATGTCTATATAATTATCGTGTGTTTTCTTTCTTTTTTTTTAAGACACAGTCTTGCTCTGTCACCAGGCCAGAGTGCAGTGGTGCAATCCCAGTTCACTGCAACTTCTGTTTTCTGGTTTCAAACATCATGTGTTTTCTTTAAAAATCATCCTGCTTTTTGAAAAATCAATTTCAACAATCTCTGTCTTTTAATTACTGTGTTTAGGCCATTTACAGTTAATGTAATTATATATTTGAATTAAAATCTATCATCTCGCTACTTTTTTACTGTAGATAAGCAATTTTTTAGAGCAATTAAAAATAGGAAATGTCCTTTCTTGCATTACTAAAAAAAAACTTTCTGGAGATCTTCAATTTTTTGTTCAGAAAGGTTTCTTTCTTGTGTTTTATTTTTGTTCTTATAAAAATTCTCCATGAAGACCTTCCTTTAATCTTTTTAAACAGGTCTGCTTGTAATTTATTTTTTCAATTTTTATCTGAAAATAATCTTTTTCTATTTTATTTTATTTTTGGTTTTTGGAGTACATGCAAAGGTTTGTTATATAAATAAACGTGTCACAGGGGTTTGTTATATATATCATTACATCATTTAGGTATTAAGCTCAGTACCAAATAGCTATTTTTTTCTGCTCCTCTCTCTTCTCTCTCCTCCCTCAAGTAGACCCCAGTGTCTGTTGTTTGCTTGTTTGTGTTCATAAATTCTTATTATTTAGCTGCCACTTACAAATAAGAACATGTGGTATTTAGTTTTCTGTTCCTGCATTAGTTTGCTAAGGATAGCTTCCAACTCCATGTTTCTGCAAAAGACATGATCTCATTCTTTTTTATGGCTGCATAATACTCCATGGTGTAAATGTACCACATTTTCTTTCCCAAGTCTGTCATTGATGGGCATTTAGGTTGATTCCATGGCTTTGCTATTGTGAACAGTGCTGCTGTAAACACTAGTGTGAATGTGTTTTTATGGTAGAATGCTTCATATTCCTCTCGGTATATACCATGTAATGGGATTGCTGGGTCAAATTGTCGTTCTCCTTTTACCTCTTTGAGGAATTGCCATACTGCTTTCCACAATGGTTGAACTAATTTACACTCCCACCAACAGTAGATAAAGGTTCCCTTTTCTCCAAAACCTCACCAGCAGCTGTTATTTTTTGACTTTTTAGTAATAGCCATTCTGACTGGTGTGAGATGGTATCTCATTGTGGTTTTGATCTGTATTTCTCTAATGATCAGTAATATTGACCTTTTTATCATTGCTTGTTGCCTGCATGTATGTCTTCTTTTGAGAAGTGTCTGTTTATGTCTTTTGCCCACTTTTTAATGCAGTTGTTTGTTTTTCTCTTGTAAATGTGTTTAAGTTACTTATAGGTGCTGGATATTAGACTTCTGTCAGATGAGTAATATGCAAACATTTTCTCTCATTTTGTAAGTTGTCTGTTGATTGTTTTGCTGTGCAGAAGTTGTTAAGTTTAATTAGATTCTATTTGTCAATTTTTGCTTTTGTTGCAATTGGTTTTGGTATCTTTGTCATGAAATCTTTGCCTGTTCCTATGCCCAGGATGGTATTGCCTTTGTTGTCTTCCAGGATTTTTATAGTTTTGGGTTTTACTCTTTTGAGTCCATTTTTGTATATGGTGTAAAGAAGGGGTCCAGTTTCAATCTTCTGCATATGTCCAGCCAGTTATTCCAGCACCATTTATTGAATAGGGAATCTTTTCCCCATTGTTTCCTTTTGTCAGCTTGTCAAAGATCAGACAAAGTGTGCAAAGATCAGACAAAGATCAGATAGGTGTGCAGTCTTACCTTTGGGCTCTCTATTGTGTTCCATTGGTTTATGTTTTTGTACCAGTACCATGCTGTTTTGGTCACTGTAGCCTTGTAGTGTAGTTTGAAATCGGGTAATGTAATTTCTTCAGGTTTGTTCTTTTTGCTTAGGATTGCCTTGGCTATTCAGGCTCTTTATTGTTTTATATAAATTTTAAAATAATTTTTGCTAGTTCTGTGAAGAATGTCATTGGTAGTTTGACAGGAATAACATTGAATCTGTAAATTACTTTGAGTAGTATAGCCATTTCATTGACACTCTTTCTTTCCATCCATGAACATGGGATGTTTTTCCCTTTGTGATTTTTCTGATTTCTTTGAGTGGTGTTTTGCAATTCTTATTGTAGAGATCTTTCACCTCCCTGATTATCTGTATTCCTAGGTTTCTTTTCTTTTCTTTTCCTTTCTTTCGTGGCAGTTGTGAATTGAATTGCCTCTCTGATTTGACTCTCAGTTTGATTTTGTGGGTGTATAGGAATGCTAGTGATTTTTGTACATTGATTTTGTATCCTGCAACTTTGCTGAAGTTTTTTTTATCGGCTGAAGGAGCTTTTGGGCTGATACTATGAGGTTTTATAGATATAGAATCATGATGTTTCCAAATAGAGATAATTTGACTTCCTCTCTTTCTATTTGGGCTTTTAAAATTTCTTTCTCTTGCCTGGTTGCTCTGGCTAGGACTTCCAACACTATATTGAATGGAAGTGGTAGAGAGGGCATCCTTGTTTTGTGCCAGTTTTCAAGGGAAACGCTTTCAGCTTTTGCCCATTCAGTATAATGTTGGCTGTGGGTTTGTCTTAGATGGCTCTTATTATTTTGAGGTATGTTCCTTTGTATTTCTCTATTGATCAGTAATAATGTGCTTTTTTTTTTTATGTGCTTGTTGGCTGAAAGCACATCCCATAAAGGGATGCTGAATTTTATCAAAAGCCTTTTCTGCATATACTGAGATAATCATCTGGGTTTTGTCTTTAGTTCTGTTTATGTAATGAATCACATTTATTGATTTTCATATTTGAAGCAAACTTGGATCCTGGGAATGATGACTTCATCATGGTGGATTAGCTTTTTGATGTGCTGGCTGTATTTGGCTTGCAAGTATTTTGTCGAGAATTTTTACGTCAATGTTCATCAAGGATATTGGCTTGAAGTTTTGCTTTTTTATTGTGTCTCTGCAACGTTTTGGTATCAAGATAATACCTCATAGAATGAGTTGGGGGGAAGTCCCTCCACCTCAATTTCTTGAAATAGTATCTAGGAATGGTAGCAACTCTTCTTTGTATATCTGGTAGAATTTGGCTGTTAATCTATCAGATCCTAGGCTTTTTTTGTTTGGAGGGCTATTTATTACTGATTCAGTTTTGGAGCTTACTATTGGTGTGTTCAGGAAATCAATTTCTTTTTGGCTTAGTCTTGGGAGGGTCTATATGTCCAGGAATTTATCCATCATTTTTAGGTTTTCTAGTTTGTGCGTGTAGAGGTGTTCATAATTTCTGATGGTTGATTTTATGTCTTGAGGGTGAGTGGTGACACTCCACCATTTCTAATTGTGTTTATTTGGATCTTCTTTCTTTTCTTCTTAGTCTAGCTAGTAGCCTACTAATTTTTTCAAAAAAAAAACCAACTCCAGGATTTGTTGATCATTTGAATGATTTTCATGTCTCTCTTTATTTTTTAAATTCAGCTTTGATTTGCTTTATTTCTTGTCTTCTGCTAGTGTTGGGATTGATTTGTTCTTGCTTCTCTAATTCTTTCCATTGTGAAGTCAGATTGTTAATTTGAGATTTTTCTAACTTTTTGATGTGGGCATTTAGCACTACAATTTTCCACCTTAACACTGTGTTAGCTGTGTCCCAAAGATTCTGGTATGTTGTATCTTTGTTCTCATTATTTTCAAAGAACTTCTTGATTTCTGCCTTGATTTTATTTGCTCAAAAGTCATTCAGGAGCATGTTGTTTGATTATCATGTAATTGTATGGTATTGAGTGCTTTTCATTGTTGACTTCTATTTTTCTTAGACTGTTGTCCAAGAGTGTGTTTGGTATGTTTTCACTACTTTGACATTTGGTGAGGATTGTTTTATGTCTAATTATATGGTCAGTTTTAGAGTATGTGCCGTGTAGTGATGAGTAGAATGTATATTCCGTTGTTTTTGTGTGAAGACTTCTGTAAAGGTCTATCAGATCTATTTGGTCCAATGCTGAGCTAAGACCCTGAATATCTTGTTAATCATCTGCTTCAAAGATCTGTCTAATACTGTCAGTGGAGTGTTGAAGTCATCCATATTATTATGTGAGAGTCTGTGTCTGTTGGTAGGTCTCTAAGAACTTGCTTTATGAATCTGGGTGCTTCTGTGATGGTTGCACATATTTTAAAGATAATTAGGTTTTCTTGTTGAATGGAACCCTTTACCATTACATAATACTCTTCCTTGTCTTTTTTGATATTTGTTGGTTTGAAATCTGTTTCGTTTGAACTCAGTATTTCAACTTCAGCTTTTTTCTGTTTTCCATTTGCTTGGGAGGTTTTTCTCTATCCCTTTATTTTGAGCCTATGAATGTTATTACATGTGAGATGGGTGTCTTGAAGGCAGCATACCGCTGGGTCTTCCTTTTTTATCCAGCTTGCCACTCTGTGCATTTTAATTGAGGCATTTAGCCTGTTTACATTCAAGGTTTCATTGATATGTGTGGATTTGATCTTGTCATTGTGCTGATAGCTGGTTATTGTGTTTGCTTGTTTGTGTGGTTGCTTTACAAAGACACTTCTGAGTGTTTAAATGTGTTCTTTATTAGCTGGTAGCAGTCTTACCTTTCAATATTTAGTGCTCCTTTCAGAGTACCTTGTAAGGCAGGTGTGGTGGCAATAAAGTGCCTCAGCATTTGCTTATCTGAAAAGGGTCTGATTTCTCTTTAACGTAGGAACCTTAGTTTGGGTAAATGTAAATTTCTTGGCTGAAGAGTTTTTTTCTTTAAGGATGTTGAATATATGCCCCCATTCTCTTCTGGCTTGTAGGGTTTCAGCTGAGAGAACTACTGTTAGCTGAATGGGAATCCCTCTGTAGGTGACCTGCCCTTGGTCTCTGTCTTCTTTTAACATTCTCTCTTTCATTTTGACCTTGGAAAATCTGATAATTATATGTTTTGGGGATTATCTTCTTGTGTACATTCTTGCAGGAGTTTTTTGTATTTCTTGAAAGTTGACTGTTGGCCTCTAGCAAGGTTGTGGAAGTTTTCATGGACAACATCCTAAAATAGAATTTTCAAATCATTTGCTTTCCCTTCATCCTTTTAAGGGATACCAATGATTCATAGATTTGGACTCTTGACATAATCTCATACTTCTCAGTGGTTTTGTTTATTCCTTTTTATTATTTTTTCCTTATGTTTGTCTGACTTATTTCAGAGAATCAGTCTTCAAGTTCTGAGATTCTTTCCTCAGCTTGATTTATTCTGCTGTTAATGTTTGTGATTGCATTGTGAAATTCTTGTATTTTGTTATTCAGCTCTGCCAGACCCATTAAGTTCTTTTTTATACTGGCTATTTTGTCCTTCAGTCTTGTGTCTCTTTACTGTGGCTCTTATTTTCCTTGGATTGGATTTTGCCATCCTCCTGAATCTTGATGATCTTTGTTCCTATTCCATATTATGAATTCTATCTCTGTCATTCCAGCCAGTTTGGCCTAGTTAAAAACTCTTGTTGGAGAACTAGTGTGGTTGTTTGGAGAACATATGGCACTCTGGCCATTGAGTTACCACAGTTCTTGCATGGTTCTTTCTCATCTTTGCATGTGGGTGTTCATTTAACTGGAGTATAGATTGAGTACAGTCAATAGACTTTTTTCTGGTTATTTCCACCAGGCTCAGGCTTTGTGTAGGGTCTTTGTTTGAAGCTGACTTCTTGTGTCTTGTTTCAGAATGGGATATGTTAGTGAGGTATATTTTTGGTGTTGAAGCTTTGGGGTGTGATCCAGCAGGTGACACTTGGGCTTATTGATCAGTTGGTAGACTCTTGCTCAGTTGTGTGGCTCCCCTGTTGCCTACGGTTGCAGCCATGTTCCCTCTCAGTGCTCTGAAAGTGTGGATTTTCTCCCTCTTAAGTCCTGGCTGTAGTTCACGACTTGGCATTCCTGGGCTGCCCACTGCAGTTCTGGAGTTATCTCGGTGTTTATGTTCCTTCCCTAGCTTAGAGGCAGCAGAGGAAGAGATCTTAGTAGTTGTGTCCAAGGGTCATTTGCTTGACTCCTGGGGACTCCACTCCAGAGAGGTGCAGGGTAGCAATCACTCAGTACAGTCAGCCCAAGATGGGGAATTTGTGTTGTGGGCTCAAGCCAGGGGTTCCCTGTCTGGTGCTGAGATGTGGGGGATGTGAGGGACCCATGTGAGAAAGACTGGCCTTCTCTCCTTGGGTTAACTGCAGTTTGTTGGAGGTGTGAATGAGGCACTTAGGGTCTTTATTCTTTTGTTAGTCTGAGGATGTCAAGGGCAGTTCGACTGGAGAGGAAGTGGCAGAGAGGCTTTCAGTTGCCCCTAGAGGCTCTGTCTGGGGTGTTGCTGAGTTGGTACTGGAAGGAAAATGTAATCTTAGTTTACTAAATAACTTTGTGGATATTGTTTATATTAATATAAACAAAATACTGATTTAACCAGTGATTGTTTAATTGCTGTATGATGAGGCTAGAGATAATTGTGCATAAATATATCCTCACATTTCAGAATTGGAAGTCAGTAGATAACATCTAAAATTTAAAAACCAAAGAGTAGAGATGTAAGCCTTTAATTTAGAAATAAAAGATCATATAATAATGGCAATACCTAAAATAATTTAAAGTGGTTGCATCTAGGACATGGGAATTGAGGGTATAAGCAAGGGTGAAACATCAGGTTTCATTTGAAGTCTTAAGCCTTTACTCAAAATTTCTTCTAATTATGTACATGGTTAAAAATTAAATATAAGATTAAAAGTTTTTCATATATTAAGTCCTTCTAAAACTTCTTGGACAAAACTTGAGGACAGGAAGCCTAGGTTTGACTATTGTTCCACACTTAACAGCCATATGTCTGTGGATGGCTGTTACTTAATCTGACTGCTTCTGATTCCTTCTTCTAAGGTCAAGATAAAGATAGTACCCACTTCACAGCATTGAGAGAAGATAAAGTTAGTAAATGCACGTAAAACACTTAGTGCATGGAACAAAGAAAGCAACTGTTAAATGCTGGCCATTACTATTTTATTCCAGCAGTAGTTCCTATAATGGCCTAATTAGTATGACTTTATATTGTGTTTAATTTGTAATATAAATGTTTGTACTAAATACAATATAAAGCCATACTAACTTCCTTTGTTTGCTAAAGTCCACTTCGTTTTGCTAAATTCCATGACTTTTTTTCTTCTGAGTAAACTTAAGAATCATTTTATCTTCCTCAACAAATATACTTTATCTCTACATTTATTCAAATTTTCTTTTATGTCCAGGGACAATGACAATGACTTTCTTTATCAAAGTCTGCACATTTCTTGTTAAATTTATTTCTAGGATCGTGAGTGTATTTGGGTCTCTATATCTCTCTTTTTCTCTTACTCTAATTAAATAATAAATTTCTAGATCTAGTTCTATATGAGCCCTTGTATGTGAGATCTTATTTTTAATAATTTCTTTACACTATTTTTATATAGGAACAACCTTGATTTTTGCCATCTTATTTTTTAAAGTATCTTTCTGAACTTACCAGTTTTAATATTTCAGTTATTCTTTTGTTTTATACAATCATATCTGCAAATTATGATATTTTATCTTTTTTAATATATGACTTATTTTCCTCTTCTTTCCTTTCCTTTCTACTTTTATGATATATGAAAGTTGAACTTTCATTTTTTATTGTTACTTTGATCTTATTTTGTGATTTCCCATTGTTTTCTGTCTTTTGGTTTATGGCATGCTTTCTATGTTTTTATTCTTTCAGTGTTTTACATCACATTTTAATTCAAATAGTTATAGCAATAATAATTTTGATTAGTATGATTACAATAGCTGTTTATTTGAAACCTGCATGTACCTGGTGATGTGTTAGGCACTTTACACGTTTCTCAATAATACTAATATTACCACTACTTCAACAACAACATAGCAACAATTGCTAACAATATTGAACATTTTCTATGTGTTAAATATGTTTTAGGTGCTTTACATGCATGATCTCATTTAGTTCTTTAACTCTCTGAAATAATCGGTATTACCGTCCTAGTAAAATTCTATGAGGCATGTGCAATTACCTACTTTGCAGAAGAGAAAAGGTGATTCTTGGGTATAACATCAATACCTAACTATAATACGTTGTCTCTCATACTTTGAATGTTTTGAAAATCATTTTTCTGTAATATCTTTTTTTGAAGCCCAATTTCTTTTTCTTTTCTTCTTCTTTCTTCTCTTTTCTTCTTCCTTCTTCTCTTTTCTTCCTTCTTCTCTTCTTTCCTTCTCCTCCTTCTCCTTCTTTCTTCTCTCCTCTCCTCCTTTTTGTCATCTTCTTCCTACCCTTATTCTTGTTCTTCATACTCTTCCTCTTTCATGTTCCTCATCTATGGCCACTTTTGCTCACCTTCTTTCATCTTTATTCTAAGCAGTTTAACTCTGCATTGCTTTCTTCTTTTCCTTCCTCAAAGACCAGTAGTGCACCACCATCTATTATGTTCACAAAGTAATGTAATAGAAACGGAAGGAAGAAAAGAGAAAAAGAGAGGAAAGAAAAGGTGAGGGAAAAAATCTTTTCCAGACACTGATTTCAGGTTATTCCCTATGACAATTTTCTTCTTTATTCCAAGATCAGGGCTCCTTCGTCTTGCAAGGGCCTGGGGCCAGGTGGTGATGAGTACACATTCAGTATCCAGCGTCTAACAGTTTCCACACAGGGTAGTTCCTCCTCTGGTTCAGGTGCATGAGAACAGTCACAGATGGTGCAGACCATTACTTGCTACCCTCAGGCAGCACAGCCCGACCCCCATTGTTCCCAGAGATGAAGTACTTAGATCAAGCCGGTTACAAAGGGATTCTCTCTGAGCACTAATTAGGCTCTGAATAATTTCCAGTCTAACTCCAATTTCAACCATATGTGTATACAGATGCAGTCTACACTTTTCCTCCTTTGCCACATTATTCTTACATGCTTTTGTCACTCATCCACAACTCCTGCATCCTTTTTATCCTGTTCATCAATTTCCTTCCAAAATACTTTTCCTTCAAAAAATATTTTAATGTTAACTTGAATCTTCAAGGCTGACAACTTTTGGGATCCTGCATGTTGTCCTACACTTACTACATGGGCTCTCAGGAACCATCACTAAAGCTGAGATTAAAACTCAGAATCGCTTTCTTTCTGTAATGACAGTAAACAAGTAGAGTTGCAGTGGAGGCAGGTGCTGCATAGCCCACTGACTCTGTTGTGTTACTATTTATTTTTAATATTTTTTCGTTATTTGAGTTTTTTTCTTTGAGACCAAGTCTTGCTCTGTCACCCAGGGTAGAGTGCAGTATGTGGCTCACTATAGCCTCAGTCTCCTGAGTCCAAGCAGTCCTCACACCCCAGTCTCCCGAGTAGCTGGGACCAACATGCCTGGCTAATTTTAAATTTTTTGTAGAGAAGGGGTCTCATCATGTTGTTCAGGCCAATCTTGAACTCCTGGGCTCAAATGATCTTCCTGCCTCCGCGTCCCAAAGTGCTTGGATTACAAGTGTGAGCCACCAGGCCCAGAGTCTATTTGCTTCTTAAAATATTTTCCCAAAGTGACCCACAAAGAACAGCTTTTTGTTATCTTGAGCACTTTGGTGTATCAAAGTCTGCTCTACGTTGTCTGAGAGACCCTTTCTCTTAGTCCTATTCTTTTCATAGATGTGGGCTTCTTGGGTTATGGATTTCTCCAGATGCCTGCTCTTGTGTTTCTATTTGATGTCAGCCATGACCATATTGTTACAATTTTACTTTGGAAATTTCTGGTTCTTATTTTTGTCTGTGAGTTGACTCCTTTTTTTAAAAAAATTATTTTTCTTTAATATATTTCCAAAGATTTGTTTCTTGAATTGCATAGCCCATACTAATTGCCCCCATTCTCTTCCCAGTGGACATGAATTCCAAGAAGATAGCAGTATTCTTTTGCAGACTCTCCTTGTTTCCACATCCACTATCAGTTTGTATTAATTAAGGCTGGTGTGGTTGTTATCTCGGGGGCCATGGGACATGATGGCTTTGGAGCCTCTAGGTCAAGGTTAAGACGTTGGCTCTACTTCTAGCTGGCTGTGTAGCTTTGAGGACGTTACTCAGCCTGCCCAAACCTCAGCCTCCTGAGGTTTAAAAATGGAGAGAATATCAGCTGCCTGGTGAGATTATTGTGAGGATTAGAGGTCATTCTGTAAATTACATGGTGTGTGATAGGTATACAGTAGATGAAAATTTTGAGCCAAAGATGAGATTCGAATCCAAGTCCTTACACTTACGACAACTTTTTCTTTCTTTCTTTTTTTTTTAAGTTTACCACTTTTTGAACCTCAGTTTTCTTATCTGTAAAATTGTTGGGTGGGGGGTGAGCGAGGAAGTCCCTATCTTATAGGATTCCTAGGAAGACTATAGTTTCCGGCATGGTATAAGACCGTGGTACATGCTCTTACTGAAAATTGCTCTCTTAGCCAGGCGCAGTGGCTCACGCCTATAATCCCAGCACTTTGGAAGGCTGAGGCAGGCAAATCACTGGAGGTCAGGAGTTTGAGACCATCTTGGCCAACATAGTGAAGCCTCGTTCCTACTAAAAATAAAAAAATTAGCCGGGCGTGGTGGTGAGTGCCTGTAATCCCAGCTACTCGGGAGGCTGAGACATGACAATCGCTTGAACCTGGGAGACAGAGGTTGCCGTGAGCTGAGATTGTACCACCACTGCACTCCAGCCTGGGTGACAGAAGAAGACTGTCTCAAAGGAAAAAAAACAGTGCTCTCTTACACCTTCTGAACAAAGACATGCATTGCTGGACACATCTGAACTTTACCTGACATGCCTTAAAAAAAAAAAATGAAGCTTTCAGTAGGTATTACACTAGCTTGAAGGCTTTACTTTAGCTCAATAGATTCCTTGTTTTGATATCTTGGATAAGCAGTACCCTTTTTTTTTTCCTTCTGATCAACAGAAATACGTTTTCATAAAAATTTTACTTCTGATTTTCTCTTTCTACAAGGCTGTGTATATCCTTTAACCTCAGGGTATCATTCAAAAAGGAAGGAAGGAGAGAAAAAGAAAAAATGGAAGAGAGAAAGCAAGAGAAAGGAAAGAAGGAAATGAAAGAAATGGGCAACTTACTGAAGGGGACACTTTCAGATATTACAGAAAACAAAAGTCATAGACAACCCCACTATAATCAAGAAACAACTATGCAGCTTGATTAGCTCATTTTTCACAGTTTGCTAGAAGAAAAATTCCTAACCTTAATCATTTTTTCAAGGATTTGGAAAATGCTTAATAAAAGGGAAGCAGAAAACTGGGGAAAATACTGCCTACACTAGAAGATAAATAAAGATTCTTTCTCCTAACAGGGCTCTGAAGAAGAAATGATCCTAGAATGTGAATTGCATCCCATCCTTTGTAATCCTGCAGGAATACCTCCATATCTGATAAACTGGAGGGTGTGGGCTTTTTAAAATCTGACATGCCTAGATCTGAATTCAAGCTCTGACATTCACTGTCAGCAATGCATTAAACCTCTGCATGCCTCAGTTTCTGTAGGCCTTTAAAAAAAGGGCAACCTAGTTTTTTTCCTTATACAGTTTATAGCAGGAACGAATAACATAATTGTTGTACGCTGTAGCAATTAGCACAATTCCTTGCATGGAATAGATAATAAATATTAGTGCTCTGTCTGTCTTTCCTGTAGACCTATCCAGTAGTGTGAACTTGATTATCATAGATGATCAATACAAGTAAATAATGGGACCTGATGGAAGAATGTATCAGTGGAATTAATCTCATTTTCACTAGTATAAATCAATTTGGAGAAGCATCTGCTCTTGAGACGAGCAGAAATGACTGAATTGCTTTAATACATGGCATAACTTGATTTTAATTTTGATGAGCAAAATATGAAGCCCACCTGGGTTATGATTATTGATTAAAAATAACTGCTATCATTTGTTGACTTAGTGTGAACCAGAAGCTAGCTTTTTAATCTTCCTTAATATCTTTTAAGAAAGATATTATGTACATTGGACAGATGAGGAAACTAAGGCTCAGGACAGAGAGCAGACGTTTCTAAAGGTTACACAGCTAATGAGAACAAGAACAGAATTTGAACGTAGGCCCTGTGTTTTGATGTTTGAGGTTTTGTGCTGCATGACAACAGTGACAAACCATTACTACAAACATGCATGTTGTTTGACTCACAATATAATTTAATCCAGTACAACACTTAAGAAAATTCTTGGCCCAGTGCATTGGCTCATGCCTATAATCCCAGCACTTTGAGAGGCTGAGATGGGAGGATTGCTTGAGCCCAGGAGTTTGAGACCAGCCTGGGCAACATGGAGAAATCTTGTCTCTATAAAAATAGAAAATTTAGCCAGGCGTGATGGTGCACACCTGTAGTGCCAGCTACTTGGGAGGCTGAGGTGGGAGGATCACCTGAACCAGGAGAAATGGAGGCTGCAGTGAGTCATGATTGCAAAACTGCACTCCAGCCTGGGTGACAGAGTAAGACCCTGTCTGAAAAAACAATTCTTATATTCATATATTCCCTGGAAAACATCAACAATCTCAGGTGTAAAGTAATTTTATTTCTATCCAGTTTCCATGTGTAACTCAGTTTCATTAAGTTTATCTAGATCAGTGATCAGTGTCCTGTCATTGGATATAGGAAAGAGTCATACTAACAAATGAGGCCAGCCCATGACTGAGGTGTCAAGACTATGTATTTACTGACAAGTCAGGGAAGTAGGAGAATGAGTTCTTCTTTTAGAGTTTCAGCACTTTTAAAGGAAAGTGAACTAACCTTCAAAGTAACCTTCAACCTGCAGTGTAACCAAAACTATTAATACAAATAGGAGCATAAACTTCATCCTCTTATTTAATACAACAATGGGTGAGAGAAATATTTTCTCTGTTTTATAGTGGAGAAATGGAGGCTTTGGAGGGTTAAGTAACTTATGTAAGGTAAGAAGTACAGGTAGGTTTTGAGCCTCAGAAAATATAGTCACACTGAAGAGCTCATTCCATGATGATGCTTATAAATGAAGTGTTGCAGCTCTTTGCTCTAATTTCTGACTTACCTTGACAAGGAAAGCATTCATCATTTTTCCTAGTGGTTCCTTGACCTATCTCAGGATCAGCCTATCTTTCACTTAAGTAGTGTACAAATTGAGGAGCACAGAGCCAGAACATCTTCAGCGGAGCCCTCACTCTATAAGCTCAGAGTTGGTGGGGGTGAGTGGATAGGGATGGGAATAATGGAAAATGATGTGATGTTGTGGAAATGTAGATTTTGAAATGATTTTTAATCAAGTCAGCCAGGAGAACCTCTCTCCAGGTGTAACCAAGATGTAATCAATAACTGACATTCCTGGCCCTCTTGTCTCCCATGTGATTTTATTGAGCACACGTTTAATTGACTGAAAAAGAAACTTACTTGTTTGGAGAGGTGTGTGCACTGCCAGCAAAATAAACCTTCCTCAGTTCTTGCCATGCATGAGGGTGTTGCAGGACTGTTTTACATGATCGCTTCTGACAGTAGAAATCTGTCAGGTCACCACGTTGTAAATGCTTTGGAAGCAACAGTCCATGAGGCCATTTTGATAATGAGAGAAAGTATAAAATGCGGTGAGGATTTCCTTTTACTTGGCTTGCTCATTCCGGAAATTGACTTGGATTGATTACCATGAAAGACTCCACTGCATTTGTGTTCTAGAGGGGCTCAGTGGCACAAAGGGCTTATACAGTAAAATTTTACCCCTTTGACGTGATACAGTCCATGAGGATCCTATCTCAAGGGAGTAGACTAAAAGTGATTGCTCAAGGAAAACTCCCATCTGTTTGTAGAACCCAGGTTATGCATTTTGTCTTTATGCACTTCGGTTTCATCTTCTGTGAAATAAAAATAACCCATACCTTGTCTGAATGGTACGAAGGCTTCTGTACTTAGCAACTCAAAGAAATTCAGTCATTGATTTCCCACTGGTACCCGAAGTCTTCTCCTGTGCACTTAATATGTTGGTGGCCTGAAAAATCTTTCTTGAGCCCCATGTTTTTCATACATAGAATGAGATTGAGCTAGAATAACACTAACATCCTTCCCAACCCTAACACCAAGTACAGCACTTCCTCCAATATCCTAAGAGTAAGGTGATCTCATATTATAAAATATTCTCAGACTCAGAGAGCTGCTTTAGAAATCAGCCATGACACAAGAAAAGGACCTTGAGTTAAGAGAGCTGGACTCAAGTTTCACTTCAGCCACATCCTTGTCATCCCTAAGCCTAAATTTTGTCTTCTACAAAATGAGGAGAATAATAGTTTCCTCCTCTACAGACTTACTCTGCAACACATAGTGCGTATCTCTGCTCCCTTTTGTTGCTGATGTCCTATTCCCCAGAGGAAACCACTTTCAACTGGTTTTTTACTTTTTGCAGTATTTACCTCCATATATCTAAATAACTACTCATAGTGCCATTTCTTGAATTTTCAGTTTTAGGCATTATATGACTTACTCATTAAGTAAGATGGAACTTAGCCAATTTTCATCCCTTTCACTCTAGTAATAGCAAAAACTTGAAAAGTTATCCATGTTTCTGTTCTCTCAAAATAAATACATATTTTGGCTAGATCTATCAGTGTTTAAATTGAGTACATAAATACTGGTCACAGCTGAGCCACATAGAGTACTATCATTTTTTCTTTTCTTGAACAAGCATTTGTTTTTCCTTTATTTAATAATTGTTTTGTTTATGTACTGTGTTTTCTATGGTCTTATCTCTGATTTAGCCCGAAGTTCTTTCTCAATATGTCTTAATACATTAAGTATTTTTAGCAATTTTTTTTTTTTTTTTGAAATGGAGTCTTACTCTTTCACCCAGGCTGGAGTGCAGTGGCACAGTCTTGGCTCATTACAACCTCTGCCTCCTGGGTTCAAGTGATTATTCTGCCTCAGCCTCCTGAGTAGCTGGGATTACAGGTATCACCACCACGCCCGGCTAATTTTTTTGTAGTTTTAGTAGAGACAGGGTTTGACCTTGTTGGTCAGGCTGGTCTCAAACTCCTGACCTCGTGATCTGCCCACCTCAGCCTCCCAAAGTGCTCTTGGAGATAGTACTGCTGAAGCCTTCTTACCTATGTAGTCTTGACCATTAGTTCCAAGCCTACTCATTGCTGCCATCATGGGGTTATTCTTTGTTGTATCTTAGGGATTTCTTTTATTATATAATACCTCTCTCATATTGAATTCCTCATTACTTGAGCCCAATGTCTACTTCTTTATTAGCTGATCTTCTTGTTTTAAAAATGGAGCACCTTTTCTGGTCGCCTTCTGTAAATGTTTATATTTTGAGAACTTACATATCTGAAAGCATATTCAGTTTATCCTTATCCTAGGTTAATAGTTTGATTAGTTGTGGAATTTAGGTTGGAAACAATTTTTCCTAATAATTTTGATGTCATTCCTCCAGTCCTACTGTTAAAATATCCAGGGCCATTCTGACTCTTTGTATGCCCCTGATTTGACTTTTTAGAAGCTTTTAAGATCTTCTGAACACTTCTTTAGAACACTTTTCCCCAGTGTCCTAAAACTTTATGGTGGTGTGATCACAAAAATAAATAAGTTTTATTTATTGTGCTAGTGCTGGGATTAAACATATTCTCCAGTCCTGAGATTGAGTGAACCACTTTTTGATAGCTACTTTTAACTGTATAGTTCAATATTCTTTCATGACACTGAAGACACACTTCTATTAACAGTTGTTATGGCACTGTTTTATAGTTAGCTGTGTATATCCATACCATATAGCATTACAGGCCCCATTATGGAAACTCAATGGAGTTTTGTTATATAAATGAAAAACAATTACTTATGATCTTCTGGCTGCATGGGCATAGAAGCAAAACATGTAATATGGATATAAAAATTAGTAAGTTATATTGTGTTTTTAGAAAATATACCCCTACTTCAGAGAATTCAGTTTGCTATACATTTTGTAAATTTGTAATGAATGACTTGGTTACCAACCAGAACAAATTCTGAATTGCTGTCTGTAACCACTTCAAACTTGAAAGGAGAGAAATAAAAATGGTTTAAAATTCTTGAGGCTTCTGTAGATCTTCAAACCCCATTGTTTGTGACAGTCAAGATGTTTATGATGAAGGAAAAGGGGAAGTGTTCTGGAGACATGCCCTATTTCCACATTTATGGTGCCCAAAACAAAGATATAAATGGTGGCCCACATATGTATGTCTAAATATTTAAAATTTATAAAGCAAGCTTTAAAAATACTAAACAAAATTTGACATAGCCTGGTACCTTAACAAATAGACTTTCATCAGGACTTGGAAGGTTAGGTTGCATTTAGAGTTCTGGGATTTCTCGGCAGCCCAGGAAGAGCCAGCCCTCAGCCACCAACTTGGCTCTCTTCTTTCCCTCCCCTAGATCTTTCTGGTCTTTGTGGTACCCTGTTTGCATATGTACAGACACATTAACATGATAGCCACATGGCCAAGCTCCATTCACATGCTCTGCTAACAACTGCCCTTTGACCACCCCTTAGGAAAAGAGTAAGTGTGTCGGTGACTCATTCAGCACTTGGGAGGACAGAGCATGCCCTGGAAGTGAATGAGGGGCCATTTGGGAAAGGCATTCCCATGAAGAGCAGGCATGTTGCCTTGACCCTGGGGACTCCTCCACAGGATGAGGGCCAGAAAGGAGTCCACTAAGTGCGGAATACCGCAGACTCGCCTCCTGACTGAGGCTGAAGGTGAGACTCCCAGAGAGTAAGAGAAACCTGGTTGTGACCCTTTGGTCAATTGATAGCATATCTGAGAAGGAAACTCAAGTTGTTCGAAGGATTCCTTTGGCATGTAACTGCCTCCCCACTTCCATGAGCAAGTCCATTAACCAAACCGGAAGGAACTGAGCAAGTTCAGTCCTCTTACTTTTATTTTACATTTAAAAAAATAGCAATGGAACATGATCCTTCTTGATAACTTATACTAATCCAGCCTAGACCATAAATCACAATGTAAATGTCTTGTGGTTTGAGGTGAGGCCTAAGCTGATGTTATCCTCCCTTTTATGAAGCCTCAGAGGCTCGCAGACCCAGATTTAGTCTTGGTGGTTTGGATATTAAAAACTTATTCCTTTCTTTGGGTTTTATATTCCACTTCAAATTTCTCTAGACAAGAAACAAGGGAAATGGTGGGAAGGTTCAAAGTACAAAGGGTGCCCACCCAGGGCTCCAGGAAGGACCCTCAGTGAGACATTGGAAGCTGAGAATACCTTTGCTTCTGATGGACAGACTTACGAACCTGAAAGGGGTTAAATTTTTTATTTCAAAAACTTTGTAAATAAAAAATGCCTTAAAGTCCTTCCTTCCTCACCCCACCCCTAGCTGATTTTGTTTTGTTTCACTGTTGATAAAGCACCTGTAATTGTTTACATTTCTTCTCTTTTTGCAAGGCCCCAGGAATGCAAAGGGAAAACACACCAACATAGGCAAGCTTTGGAGTAATTTTTAAATAGTCACTGCTCTTTCAATGCATCATGTTGGGTTATTGCTTAATAAACAGTATACTTTCTCAACCCCTTCTCCAGCTCCATTTCCATGTACTTTCTATTAGGACTGCAGATAAATCCACTGCTAATAGTTTAGCTCCCAAGTTGAGTGGGAGGCTGGCTCAGGATGTTCTCTCTCAGTGGAAACAAAGGGTCAGCCAGGCAACAGCCTGAGTATTCAAGTCTTGCTTCCTTGTCTTTTTCTAGTGGTTCAGATTGTGGGTTGGGTCTTCAAATCTGTTTCCCCTAGTTGATCTGGTGTGAACTTGGTATCTCATGGTGATTGACTCTATTTGCTCTTGGCCTCTATTCCCCTTACCTACTCAGCTCTGCCTTCCCACCCATATCCATCCCATTAACTGGTGCCTTCCTGCCCTTTGGTGGCCATGGCAGTGGGACAGCCTAAGTGCACAGTGCTCAGATTTGTTCCTGATAAAGGATATTACCTACCTCTATGTTAGAATGAGGAAATGTTTTCTTTTTCAATTTTTAAGTTTAGGGGGTACATGTGCAGGTTTGTTACATGGGTACAATGCATGATATAAGGTTTGGGGTATGAATGATCCAATCACCCAGGTAGTGAGCATAGTACCCAGTAGGTAGTCTTTCAGCCCTCTTCCCCCTCCTCCATCTAGTGATTCCCTGTATCTTTTGTTCCCATTTTTGACTTCATGTGTACCCCATGTTCAGCTCTCACAAGTGAGAACATACAGTATTTGGTTTTCTGGTCCTGTGTTAGTTAGCTTAGGAGAATGCCCTCCAGCTGCATCCATGTTGCTGCCAAGGACATGATTTTGTTCTTTTTTATGGCTGTGTAGTATTCCATGGTATATATGGACCATATCTTCTTTATGCAATCCACCATTGGTGGGCACCTGGGTCAATTCCATGTCTTTGCAGTTGAGAATAGTGCTACAATAAACATATGAATCCATGTGTCTTTTTGGTAGAAGGATTTATTTTCCTTTGGGTATATACTCAGTTATGGGATTGCTGGGTCAAATGGTAGTTCTGTTTTAAGTTGTTTGAGAAATCTCCAAACTGTTTTCGACAGTGACTAAACTAATTTACATTCCTACCAACAGTGTATAAGCGTTCTCGAGAATAAGGAAAGGTTTTCACCCCTCAGTTCATTACCTGTAGGGTCATCTCATACCTATCAATTCTTATTTCCTCTTCTAGAGTTGTCTTCTTTTTGTAAAATTTGATTGCACTATCATAAGGAGTTACTATGGAGACCCGAGGCTTTCTAAAAAGCAAATACGGCAGCACCTACAAAGTACCATTGGCTTTGTCCTTTGGTGTCTTTTCCTTGTGAAGCCAAGTGTTCACTTCAATGATGCTGCTTTGCTCAGTACTTTTTAGGAATTGCTTCTTTTTGAAGTTGCCTCAAGAGCTAGTTCTCTATTGCTATTTCTAAGAAATTGAAGTTCCTTGAAAGAAGAAAAATAAACATTGTTAAGGGTGTTCCAGAAAGGAATTTTACATATGTATAGTTCAAGTGTGACATTAGCTAGCCTGACATTTTATCTCTTTCACAAAATTTGGCTTGGCAAGACTTTTCCTATTTGAAAACAAAAAAATTTATCTGCAAAGGTGTAAACTATGCAGCCACAAATAACAATATTTAAAAGAACATTCAGAGTTCTGCTGCTGGTTAGCAAGTAGGAGCATGTGAAAGAACTTAACTCCTGACAAAACAAGAAGAAATCACCAGAGATGACAAAAAACACACTTTTAATTTAGTGTCATTAAAGAGCTATGGAAGCAAATCTAAAAGAACCAAATTCTAGAGGAATGAGCTCTTCCAAGATGAGCAAGGAATAGAGGAGGTTGCACACCTGGATTGAATTGCTGAGATTGGGAGTAAAGTGACAGGGGAATGAGGCTTAAGGGAATGACAGTCTTTGCTTGGATGAAGAGAAACTTTCTAAACTGTTGACAAACTTGGAGGCTGGTATCATCAGATTTGATCCTGGAGAAGCCCCCAGTGCAGAAATAATACTGTCTTCTAAGTAACTTACTGATGTTAAGTAAACAGAGGCTGAAAGAGAGAGCAAAAGCAGAAAGAGCTCTCAAATCTAGCCATCTCACAGTTTTTGAAATCTTGTGATCTCTAAGTCTTATGGTTCCAAACACTCATTGCCTCAAAATCTTATCTCATGGGCTTACTCTGTTGAATTCTTGAAAATTTGAGGTCATGAAGACTGGTAGTTTTAAAGTTTCATGATCATCCACGCTCACCATTTCTTGTCTGAGATCTAGCTATCTTATAGGGTTTGGTCTTTAGACTTTGCCAGAGAACGAGGCCTACGCTTACTTTCAAAGTGTTTGAAGACTTTGTGACTTCAATGTTTGTGGCTTTGGTTAGAATAAGTTTTTATACTTGTATTTAACGTCTGATGCATTCCAAGATTTCAGCACCATAACAATACATGAGTTAGGGGCTGGGCTGAAAAGAGAGACCAACTTCTTTAGATCCTTCATACTAAATTCCAACTCCCTGCTGGAGGAATTAAATATGCAGTGCTGCCCCTAAACAGTTCAATGCCTGATTGGATCAAGTTGATCAGCAGTCACCCAAGTTGCACGTGCCCATTTCTTTAGTCTCTACCATTCTTTTAGACTCAATGTCCAACACAATAAAATACTATGAGTCGGGCAACAGAGCATGGGAACATGGCATAGATTAAGAAAAAATCAATAGTAAAAAACCCAACAACCCCGATGTTGGAATTATCAGACACAGTCCTTAAAATAGCTATTAAATATATTAATAGTTTTTTTGATATGTAATACATTTTATTCCTCCAGACTTCATAATCATCATATATTGTTGATGGTTCTCCTTTAAGTAGTAAATTGTATTTTAAAAATGTTTAAAGGAAAAATATATTAAAGACCTATGTTAAGCAATTCACAGAAAAAGATGGATTGAAGGGATGAAGAGGTGGGGGAATTTATGGAGAGATTTAGAAACAGTGAAAAGGGGATCAAATGGAAATGCTAAGATTGAGAAATGAATCTGAAATACAAATTTTGCTGGATGAGATTAATAGCAGATTGGACAAAACAATAGAAAGAGATGATGAGTTTAAAGAAAGATGAATTTAAATTATTCGAACTAAAGCACAGAAAGAAAAAAGAATAAAACAAAGAACAGGACCTCAGCAACCAAGACACAGTATCAGGTAACCAAATAAATGTGTATTTGACATGTAAGAAGAAGATAAAAGATAAAGTAAGGCAGAAAAGGTTATTGAAGATTGTCAGCTAAAATTTTTCCAAACTTGGATTAAAAAAGGCAATTCACAAATCTAGAAAGTTCAATAAACCACAAGTAGGATAAATGCAAAGAAAACCACCAATAGGCACAGCTTGGTCAAACAATTGAAAACCAAAGAAAAAGAAAAATCACAAAACAGCCAGAGGAAGAAAAGGCACATTACATATAGGGGACAATAACTGCTGACTTCTCATCACAAGCAGAGGAATGATCCAAGACGCAGACCTAAACTGAAAGAAATGCTAAGGGATGCTTTTCGGGCTGCTGTAAAATTATACCCAATGGAAACTTACATATAGAGGAAGATATGAAGAACACTGGAAATGGTAAATATTTGGCTGAATATGAAAGACAAAACTTTTCCTTTTAAAATTCTTTAAAATGCAGTTTACTATTTAAGGGAAATATTAATATGTTATGGGCTTGTAAGGTATGAAAAGAGAAAAATACAACACTATCCAAAAGGATGAGAGTCTAAAATTTAAGTTACTATGTTGTAAAATTTCTATATTATAAGAGAAGTGGAATATCATTAATTCAAAGTAAATTGTGGTATGTTAAGGATACATATTGTAGCCAGATGTGGTGCCACATGCCTGTAGTTTCAGCTATTCCAAAGGCTGAGAGGATCAGTTGAGCCCAGGAGTTCAAGGCTGCAGTGAACTGTGATCACACCACTGCACTCCAGCATGGGGGACAGAGCGAGACCCTGTCAAAACAACAACAGACAACCCAGATACAAAGGGGTAGCTAAAAAGCCAGTAGAAGAGAGAGAAGGGAATAATAAGACATACCTAATTAATCCAAAAGAAGACAGAGAAGATAAGAAAATGAACAAAAGGGACAAATAAAACAAAACAATTGTAGACTGAAGCCTAACCGTGTTGGTAATTACATTAAATAAAACACTTCAAGTAAAAGGAAAATATGGCTTAATGAAGTAAAGCCCAACTATATCTTGTTTACATAAGAGGCCATTTAAATGGAAAGACAGACAAATTGAAAGTAAAAACTGTTGAAAAAAAATACTAAAAATAAGAAACTTGATTTGGTTCTATGAATATCAGATAAAATAGACTTAAAGACAAGGAGTATTACCAGGGATAAAGAGGGTAATTTTATAAAGAGAAAAGACATCATCCTTATACAACTACATAAGTATAACCAAAACTATTGAGCCATATACTTTAAGTGGTACACATTTAAATTGTATATTTTAAATAAGTGAATGACATAGTCTATAATGTATATCTCAGTAAAACTGTTAAAAAAGAAGAAAGGTGGTCTAGAAGTTTATTGAAATGACTCTCATTGACTAATATATGATATCACCCTTCCACTGGTTCAGTAATTTTTTCAGCTTCAGTCATGTAATGTATTAAATTGGTCAAAACTCAGATATGGTAAAATATTTATCTCTAGAGGTATCAGTTCTTAAGAGATAACCATGCTATTGTCTATTCAGCTATTCATGTATTCATTCATTTATTTACCTAGATTGTAAGATGTATGCTATTTAAATTAGCTTTGTTCACATAATAGCTTTGTTCACATACCATGTTTGCCATTTAAAATAGCTATTTTATGTTTATCTTTAGAATATGTTTAAGGTGTAACAAAACATCTACTTTTACATTTTGTTATTTGTAATGTTTAATTTTAAAAATTCTTAACATAGGAGAAACTGTTTAAGGGCTACAGTCTCTTATCTTTGCAATATGACTTTGCCACTCCTCACATCCAGATATGGGGCCTATTTATTGATCTCTTGAATAATTAATGGCTGGTCTCTTGACTTCCTTGGATCAAGAGCCTGTGGCAGAAGTGATACTTTGTAGGTTTCAGAGTCTCAGCCTCAAGAAGGCTTGCAGCTCCTACCTTGGTTTCCTTCAACCCTGCACTGAGGCTGCCATGGAAGAGGTCGGTCAAGCCTACTGGAGATAAGGCACGTGGAAGAGAATCACGTGCCCTAGTAATAGTCAGTGCCAGCTTCCATACATGTGAGTGAGGGCATATTTTACCTCCAGCCCAGTCAATCAGCAATAAACCCCAAGTAGAATAAATGCAAAATGTCATTGAATCTAGCTTCATGAATGATCCCAGCCTAAATGAGCAGAGGAAATGCTCAAACTACAGAATTCTGACAAATAAGAGACAGTTGTTTTAAGCCATAGAGTTCTACAGTGTTTTGTTACACAGCAAACGCTAAAGGAAAGAGAAATTGCTACCTGGAAGGGGGATGCTATATAGCAAATACCTAAAACGTATGCCACTGACTTTGGAATCAGGTAGTAGATGGAGGTGGGAAGGGTGTGGGAAGAAAAAGGGAGTGAAGATGAAATGGTCACAAGAAAGTTCCTGTGGACACTGGAGAAAGACTCAAGTTATGCAGTGGCGAAAAGATTAGGAAGATTATTATCTGCAGCAATTTGGAAGCTAGAATATGTGTTTAATGAATGTGTGGATGTGAATAAGGACATACCTTGGCAGAAAGTTGAAAGTATCAGTTATTTTTTAGCTGTAATGATACACGAAGAGATAAATGGACTCAAGAAGGAACTGTTTAGCTTGTAAAGAAAAATTAAAAGACATGCACTAAGTTCAGGACATAAAAAATTAAATGGACATGTATTAGGTACAAGGCATACCAAGTAACCAACCTCCCATAGTGCTGGGATGACAGGCATGAGCCATTGTACCTGGCTCTAAAACTATGTTTTATTCCTAGCAAATATTTTCTACCAGCAAATATTCTTAAATTAGGAAACAGTCTCAGGGTAAAGATCAAATTAAGGATATGGGTGTAAGATCATTTTGTTCAGAACTACTTAATGTAGTTCCAGGAAGATCCTCTTCTCTTCACAAAAAACTAAGAACCATAAGGGCCGTGTTCTAAAGCAGCTCCATGCAAGGTCCAAATAGAGAAAGGCTTTTCTCAAAAAGATTTAGGGATGTAGCTTTGGGGACATTTGATGATTCCCAATCAAATTCATAGGAAAGCCACAATTTTTTTTTAAAGAGTTGTATTAGAAGAAATGCTACTAGCTTGGATAATAAGGGATAGAGTACTAGAGATGTCCTCCTGTCATAAATAATGATAAATTGAAAAAAATAGATGAGGCAACTCTTCAGTCGTTGGAGAAGAGGCAGCTCAGGACTGTGACCCTTGAGAAAGGAAAAGTGCAGGACAGGAATCCCACTGTTTTTCTACCTGGGGCAATTTGCTAATCAGAGCTCAAGAAAATGGAGCCCACATAGAGTATAGCAATCCTGCTAAGCTTCTAAGATGATATGAGTGTTAGGGTCTGCTACAAGACCTGGAAATTTCAGGATAGGATACTGGAGAGGATAGAACTTATAAAAGTCTCTGCAGACTTCAGAGCATGTATTTCACTTCCTAAAGTTCTGTCTGTCTTTCTCGCATGCGTGTGCACGTGCACATTCACACACACACACACACACACACACACACACACACACACACACACACACAAACACACACTTACAGCTAAAGAGCCAGTAGAATAAAAGAACATAAAAAATATTTAACCAAAAAGAAAGCAGGGAGAGAAGAGCAGAGAAACAAAAGCAGATGGCACAGAGTAAACAACCAAGTGGTAACATAAACCCAACCCATACAGACAATTACCTTAATCATGTATAGACTTAGAACTCCAATGGAATGGCAGAAGTGGTCAGCCTGATTATAAAAGCAAAACTCAACTATATGTTGTCTAAGTGAGAGTAAATATTAGGATACAGATTAGCTAAAAGTAAAAGGAGAAATACCATTTGAACAGTAAGCAGGGGAAAGTTGATATGAATATATTAATATCAACATATTATGTTCTAATAGTGTCAATTCAGAAAGAAGATGTAAGAATTCTAAATATATATGCTGCTAAAAATAAAACTTCAAAATATATGGAGTAAAAATTGACAGAACTAAAACAAATCTACCATTATAGTTGGAGATTTTTAGCACTCTTAGGAATTTATAGAATTACTGCATAAGTAATGAGTAAGAATACAGATGATAAAAATAATACAATCAACCAACTTGACCTAATTGATATTTACATAATATCCCAATGCTGCCATGTGCATTTGAAACGTTTGCCAAGAGAGACCATAATTTCAAAAGATTGAAGTGTTTAACCACAGTAAAATTCAATGGGAAATCCATAATAAAATACCTAGAAGATTGCCAAGTATTTGTAAAATAAATAATCCACATATCAATAACTTATGAGTCTAAGAAGGTTATTCAAATTTAATATTTCAAATATTTCAAATTGAATGAAAAAGACAGGCTCTAAAATTAAGTTGGGTGTAGCTGAGTGCTCCCAAGACAATTTATAGACTTAATGCTTGTATCAAAACATAAAGATTTAAAATCAATGATGTAAAATTCCATAAGCTAGAAACAAAAGCAAATAACATGAAACATAAGCTAAATTGAAAGCAAATAAAATGAAAAGTATAAGGAAGTAAATAATATAGATCAGAAATTAATGAAGTAGAAAACAACAGAAAATTGGCAGCACCAAAAGATCTTTCTCTGAAAAGATTAATAAAATTGGTAACCACCTAGAAAGGCTATTAAGCAAATAGAGAAAATTTAAATTTGCTTTATCAGGAATGAGGAGAATAATATCACTATAGATTGAATAGACATTTAAAAGTATAAGGCACATTATGACCTAAAGCTTTTGTCATATGTCAACAACTTTAACGATGTAGATAAAATTGGTAAATTCCTTAAAAGAGACAAATTAGAAAACTGACACAAGGATAGTTAGAAACTCTGAAAGCCTTGTATCTATGAAAGAAGATGAATTTGTAGTGAAGCATCTTCCCACAAAGAAACCTGCAGGCCAAGATGGTTTCACTTATGAATTCAGTCAAATATTTGAGAAGAAATATTACTGATATCATATATTCTTTTCTCAAACAGAGGGAATACCTTGCAACTCGTTTTGTAAGGGTAGCAAGAATTTGATACCAAACCTGACCAAGATATTAAAATAAAATAAACTTACAGACCAACAGTCTAATGAACATAGATACAAATCTTTTTAAAAGTTAGCAAATAAAAACCCATAAATATCTATAGATATATAGAAAGGATAACATCTCATCAACAAATGGGAATGCAAGGTTCACTTTTTTTGAATAACAATACAGTTCATCTTGAAATAAAGAATCATGTGAAAATCTCAATAGATACATGTATTAACTACTCTTGCCTAACAAATTTCTCCAAAACTTAGTGGCTCAAAGCAATGAGGATTTATTATTTCAAAGTTCCTGTGAATCTGTTACGTAGCTTGGCTTTCCTCTGGCTCGAGGGCTCTCACAAGGCCACAAACAAGATACCAATTAATGTCACAGTCACCTTTTGGCATTACTGGGAATGGCTCCCCTTCTCAGCTCATTCATATGACTTTTGCAAAGATCTAATTCTTTGGGTGGTTGAACTGAGGGCCTTGGTTCTTTGCTGGCTCTTGTTTGGAGCTCAGCCTCAGTTTCTTGTTACAGAGACCTTTTCTTAAGACAGTTCACAAATGGCCTCTTGCTTCATTGGTGGGAGCATATGAGGGCAAGAGAGAGTGCAAGCAAGTGAAAAGTCAGTCTTTGATTACGTAATATCAGAAATGACGTCTTTATCCTGTTAGCCATATTATATTCTTTAGAAGCAAGTCATGTGGTTTGGCTCACGCATAAAGGAGAGGGTTACACAAAGGGTGTGATATACAGAGGCCATCAGAGGCTATTTTAAATGCAGCCTACAATACACCTAGAAAGCATTCCACAAAATTCAAAGCCATTTATGATTTTAAAAAGTTATCAACAAAGTAGGAATAGAAGGGAATTTCCTCAACCTAATGAAGAGCATCCATTGAAAAACTATAGCTGGCATTATACTTTATGATGATATATTAAATACTTTTTTTCTAAGATCAGGAAAAAAGTCAGAATATATTATCTTGCCACTTTTATTCAACATTGTACTGGAGTTTAGCCTGTGTAATAAAACATACAAATGCCTTTGAGGAAAGAAAGAAGTAAAACTCTTTATTCACAGATAATAGGAATCTATTAAAAATTAGTTACATTTCTATACACAAGCAACTAATAACTAGAAAACAAAATTTTAAAATACTCTCTTTTAAAATGCCACTCCAAGCATTAGATACTTTGGAATAAAATTAATAAGAGATGAAAAATACAATGCATACTTTAAAACATTTTTGAGGGTAATTTTAAAAGATTCAATCGAGAATTATACCATATTCATGGACTAGAAGACTCAACATTAAGTATCACCTCTTCCCAAATATATCTAAAGATTTAGCATAATACTAACCAAACTCCCAGTAGGATTTTTTTTTGTAGCTATTGATAAACTGATTATAAAATCTATATAAAAATATAAAGGAGTTAGAATATACAACACAAATTTGTAAACAAAATCAAGGGCTTATGCTGTCTACCTTAACACTTACTATAAACTGCAGTAATCAAGAAAATATTAAGATAATAAAAAGCATATCAACAAAACAAAATAGAGTCTAAAATTATACCCACATGTTTATATTCAATTTATTTGTAATGGAGCTATGAAGATAATTCATCAAAGAAATAAAATATTTTTAACAAATGATGCTAGATGAATTAGATGTGCATATAAAAAACTGCAGTATCACACCATGCTCATAAAAATTAATTTGAAATCGATTAGATATATAAACATAAAAGCAGATATTATAAAACTTTTAGAAGAAAATAGAAAAATCCTTTGAATTTATGGTAGGCCATAATTTTTTAAACAGGAGTCAAAAAGCAAACTATTAGAATATTAAGTTATTTGTTGGTCTTTATTAAAATTAATAACTGAAAAGGCAACCACATAGCAGGAGAAAATACCTTTAGTAATATATCTGACAAAAGACTTTTATCTAGAATAGATAAGGCAGTCTCATAGTTCAGTAATAAACCAGACGACCCAATGAAACAAATGTGCAAAAAACTTAAGAAGTTTTACAAATGACGAAGTTTTACAAAATGGAAGAAGATTTACAAATGACGAATAAGTACATGAAGGATTCATGCCACCACTCATCATCAGAAAAATGCAGATAAAGGCAAAATAGGATACCACTTCATATCCACTAAATTGAAGTCTCAAAACCAAAAATACCAAGTGTTGTGGATGACGTGGAGCAACTGGAACTCTTGTATGTTCCCTGTGGGAGTGTAATATGTCTACATCTACTTTGGAAAAGAATTATATACCCATCTATTTAATGACTTGGCAATTCTCAGCCTAGCTCTTTTCTGAAGACAAATAAAAACATACATGCATAAAATCTTGCATACAGATTTTCACAGCAGCTCTGTTTATAATAGCCCTAGACTAGAAAAACACTCAAATGTTCATCAAGAGGTAAATGGAAATAGAAAATATGGAATTACTGGCTTTGAAACAATCTTTTTGGAATACCATATATTATGGTGCATCCATACAATAGATTATTACTCAGCAATAAAAATGAAAAAATGATTTTCTTCACTGGAATTAATCTCAAAAAGTTAAGTTGCACAAAAAAAGTTGACACAAAAGAGTGCATAAGTACATCATTCCGTTTACATGAAGGTCTAGGACCAGTACATTTAAGCTGTGGCGATGGAAATCAGACCACTAGGTACCCAAAACTTGTGAGAGTTGACTTCAAAAGAGCCCCCCAGGAACTTTGTGTGAATGACTGAAATGTTCTACATCTTAATTGGGGTGATGGCTATGTGGGTGAATTTATTTTCAAAACTCATTAAAGCAATACTCTTAAATTATGTTCATCTGGTCTTAAATTGATTTTTAAAAAGAATATTTACAGATACCGGGTTCTTCTACTTTTTTGAATTAATTATTTTGTTTCCTTTAAAGGAGCTTGTACTTTATAGAAGCCATTTTAATGAGTGTCTGTCAGTATCCTCCTAATTGCATATTTAATGGGTTATTTATTCTTTCTTAGTTCCTCTTAAACTTTGGGGAGTATTTCACATTTTTATTGCCATTTTGTTGAAACTCTTTTTTTCAGTCTGATATCATACAAACCTACTTTTTCTTCTGTTCCTCTAGTAAATTCTTCTCTGATCCCTTTGAGGTTCTTTCTGTTGCTTACTGAATATAGTTGTATGACATCTTCTCTTCTCCTTCTATATTCATATCCTGGGTAATCTGGTATTAATCCCATGACTTTATCATTTCTATATGGAATTTAAATCTATAGCTTCACTCACTATCCTTACTTCAGAACTGAAGTTCTACCATTTTAGCTGCTTTCAGATTTATAAATCAGCCCTTTGAAGCCCAACTTGTTTATGGCAAATTCTGAACTTCAGATACCATTGTATCTCATAGTCTTGCATGTGTCAAGTGTGGTGTCCGACTTAACAGTTTGACGTAAAATTCATGGGTTTATTGGATGTTAGGAGTGGATGGGTGGTAAGTATGAAAGATAACTGCTAATTTTTTACTTGGATTAATGCAGAGATGATGGTTGTTAACTGAGATAGGGAATAAGGAAGTAAGAGGCCACGGGAGCAGAGAAGGAAAATAAGAGAATTAAGTGCAATTTTGGGCATGTTGAATTTGAGGTCTCCTAAACTCCTAAAGCACAGTTTGATCATGATGTGTCTTCCTTGTTCAGAAACCTTCAATGATTTACCACTGTTGATCAAGTCCATATCAAACTCCCTACCATAGAATTTAAGATTTTCCGTCTCTGGCTACCACCTAACTTTTTCACACACTTTCAGATCCTTCCTTTCTAGCAGATCAGCTCTTGCCCACCTGCGTATCCATCAGACAGTGCAACCTACTGAATAACACCTTCCTTTTGGAGAGCACCCTCTCTCCAGTCTACCAAATTCCTATCTATCCTTTAAGACTCAACTCAGACAGCATTTATACAATTAGAATAGTTTTCTCTAATTACCAGACAGAAGGACTCCTATTCTTGAGGACATATCAATTTTGTCCATGTATTGACCACATAACATTCCTTCTCAATTGTGTTTTGCTGTTTGCATATGTTTTTATTACCCTTCCAAGACTTAAAGCTTTTAAGCCTTAGGTAGAGCTAAGGTAGAGAATGTGTTTCATTCATATTTTCAATCCCTCCAAGTGCTAGCCCATCATGTGACAGACATATAAACGTTTAACAAAAATAAAAGATGACAATAGAAATGAATGAGTAATTGAAGGCATGAAGGAAGGAATAGTTGAAGTAGTTGAGAGTTCCCTGGATGTTTTTACATACTTACTGTGAAGTAATTTCTTAATAACTGCGCAGAATGTGCCAACACTAAAATAAGCATGTGTTCATGAGAAAATGAGGCCAAAAAATTCAGCTTGCCTGTACGACTATCAAAGTATAGGCTAATTGATGCAGGGCTTGGAGTTGGTAGCTGCTGGTCCCAGCTAGAATTCCTGTGCCAATTAATAGACTAGACAGAGTGAAAATAGAAGCCAACTGAAATGCTTATACTTTGCCAGTCTCACTATGCATAAATTATTAATGCTTCCTGATACTACATTTTCCCTGAATATATTTAAATGTGAATACGTCAGTAGAAGAAGAAAATAAATTTGTTTCCATTGTTCCAACATAATTTATAAAACTAACATTATATATTTCTGATTACAAAATAAATATGTGTTCCTTGTAGAAAATTTGCAAAGCGCATAGAATCATAAAGATGAAATTTAAATAACCTATAAGGTTCTCTCTGTAATATAAATTTGTTAATATGTTGGCATATAATTTAGGTTTTTTTTCTGTAGAATGAAATACTAGAATCTTCTTACTTTGTTTTCTTCATACATTTAGAATATTTTTCCCATAATCAAGAATTCTTCATAGCATGTAACTTTCAGTATTTGGTGTATGCTCCATCTTCTCAATAGGTCATGCAGTCAGTTTGTTGTTATTGACCACTTAGCTTGTTTTGAACAAGTCATGATTATGTATAACTCTGTGACAGACATCCCTGAACACAAAGCCTTAGCACCTCTCATTATATTTTTATAAATTACAGTTACAGAATTTCTGAGTCAAAGAGAGCATGCACAGTGTTACAGTTTTTTTCACACATATAGCTTGGCAGAAAGATTTTAATTTTGTTTTGTTTTTAAGCAGTTTACGATCAACATTATGTGAAATTTCCTGTTTCCCCGTATTCCCCTTACCAGTTTTATAGGTAAAAAACTGCACCTCAAAAATCACAAGCATTCCTATATAACAATAA